>CM059429.1:108899171-109186671 GCA_030390025.1 Squalus acanthias | reverse complement strand
CCCAGAGTCTCTCTCTTTCTCTCTCTCCCAGAGTCTCTCTCTTTCTCTCTCTCCCAGAGTCTCTCTCTTTCTCTCTCTCCCCCGTCTCTCTCTCTCCCCCAGTCTCTCTCTCTCTCTCCCAGTCTCTCTCCCCCAGTCTCTCTCTCTCTCTCTCTCTCTCCCATCTCTCTCTCTCTCTCCCCCAGTCTTTCTCTCTTTCCCCCAGTCTCTCTCTCTCTCTCTCTCTCTCTCCCCAGTCTCTCTCTCTCCCCCAGTCTCTCTCTCTCTCCCCCAGTCTCTCTCCCCCAGTCTCTCTCTCTCTCTCTCTCCCCCGTCTCTCTCTCCCCCCCCAGTCTTTCTCTCCCTCCCCCAGTCTCTCTCTCTCGCCCTCCAGTCTCTCTCTCTCTCTTTCAATCCTCTCTTCTCCCCAAAGCCACCAATGGATCTAGTTCTCCGACGGAGCTGAAGAAAATGTGGCCACGCTGCAAGGCCGCAACTGTTGAGTAATGCGCATGCACGGCTCTGGGATACCCCGCGCATGTGCAGAAGGCCGCAAAAATGGTCACAGCGTTCCTATTCAGTACACCAGGGCTCAGGGTCAGGCCTGTAGCGGGTTCCAGCGCGCAGGCCCTGAAATGGGTCCAGCACGCCTAAAGAACGAGCCTGTGGGACACGATTGAGAAGAGCGCCTGTGTACTGGAGCCCGCTCCAGCGGAACTGCACAGCCTGCAATGCCTGGTGCGCGGCAGCCTCAGCTTAGGGGGAACAGTGCTGCCCAGGTATGTCCTGTCCACAAAATGCAGGACAAATCCAATCCAGCCAATTATCGCCCCATCAGTCTACTCTCAATCATCAGCAAATTGATGGAAGGTATCGTCGACAGTGCTGTCAAGCGGCACTTACTCACCAATAACCTGCTCACTGAAGCTCAGTTTGGGTTCTGCCAGGACCACTCGGCTCCAGACCTCATTACAGCCTTGGTTCAATCATGGACAAAGGAGCTGAATTCCAGAGGTGAGGTGAGAGTGACTGACCTTGACATCAAGGCAGCATTTGACTGAGTGTGGCATCAAGGAGCCCGAGTAAAACTGAAGTCAATGGGAATCAGGGGGAAAACTGTTCACTGGCTGCAGCCATACCTTGCACAAAGGAAGATGGTTGTGATTGTTGGAGGCCAATCATCACAGCCCCAGGACATCGCTGCAGGAGTTCCTCAGGGCAGTGTCCTAGGCCCAACCATCTTCAGCTGCTTCATCAATGATCTTCTCTCCATCATAAGGTCAGAAGTGGAGATGTTCGCTGATGATTGCACAGTGTTCAGCTCCATTCACAACTCCTCAGATAATGAAGCAGTCCATGCCCACATGCAGCAAGATCTGGACGACATTCAGGCTTGGGCTGATAAGGGGCAAGTAACATTTGCGCCACACAAGTGTCAGGCAATGACTATCTCCAACAAGAGAGAATTTAACCATCGCCCCTTGACATTCAATGGCATTACCATCACCGAATCCCCCACCATTAACATTCTGGTGATCACCATTAACCAGAAACTTAACTGGACCAGCCACATAAATACTGTGGCAACAAGAGCAGGTCAGAGGCTAAGTATTCTGCAGCGGGTGACTCACCTCCTGACTCCCCAAAGCCTTTCCACCATCTACAAGGCACAAGTCAGGAGTGTGATGGAATACTCTCCACTTGCCTGGATGAGTGCAGCTCCAACAACACTCAAGAAGCTCGACGCCATCCAGGACAAAGCAGCCCGCTTGATCAGCACCCCATCCACCACCTTAAACATTCACTCCCTCCACCACCGGCGTACCGTGGCTGCAGTGTGTACCATCTACAAGATGCACTGCAGCAACTTTCCACGGCTTCTTTGACAGCACCTCCCAAACCCGCGACCTCTACCACCTAGAAGGACAAGGGCAGCAGACGCATGGGAACACCACCACCTCCAATTTCCCCTCCAAGTCACACACCATCCTGACTTGGAAATATATCGCCATTCCTTCATCGTCACTGGGTCAAAATCCTGGAACTCCTTCCCTAACAGCACTGTGGGAGAACCTTCAACACACAGACTGCAACGGTTCAAGAAGGCAGCTCACCACCACCTTCTCAAGGGTAATTAGGGATGGGCAATAAATGCTGGCCTTGCCAGTGACGCCCACATCCCAGGAACGAATAAAAAAAAGTGCTACTTCCTGGAGTAGAATGCAATGATTTAAGGAGGCACCGTAAAAGAAAGTCAAAAGAATATAAATTAGGGAAATTGGATTAGCATAAAGAGTTCCAGTGTCGAGCCAAAACTTGAGTGAAATTTCTTGAAAATCAGGCAAAATGCATAATTTTTAATGAGAACACTTGACTTTTCTTGTTCACACCCAAACTTGCAGAATGGGCGTGGAAATGGCAAACGATTTCAATATAGATAAATGTGAGGTGGTGTATTTTGGTTGGGGAAATAAGGAGGCCACCTACTTCTCAGAAAATACGAGTCTAAATGGGGTAGAGGCGCAAAGGAATCTAGGGGTACAGATTCACAAATCATTAAAAGTAGCAGGTTAGCAAAGCCATAAAATGTGCAACAAAGCACTGGGATTCATTTCTAGAGGAATAGAAATCAAAAGCAGAGAAGTTATGTTAAAATTATATAGAATTTTAGTTAGACCACACTTACAGTACTGTGCACAGTTCTGGTCTCCATATTACAAAAAGGATATAGAAGGACTATAGAAAGTACAAAAAGATTTACACGGATAATACCAGAACTGAAAGGGTACAAATATCAGGGAAGACTGAACAGAGGGGGCTCTTTTCTCTAGAAATGAGAAGACTAAGGGGTGACTTGATAGAGGTCTTTAAAATTATGAAAGGGTTCAATAGTGTGGATGTAGAGAAGATGTTTCCACTTGTGGGGGAGACTAGGGGCCATAAATATAAGATAGTCACTAATAAATTCAATAAGGAATTCAGGAGAAACTACTTTATCCAGAGGGTGGATAAAATGTGGAACTGGCTACCACAGGGAGTGGTTGAGGCGAATGGCATAGATGCATTTAAGGGGAAGCTGGATAAGTACATGAGGGAGAAAGGAATAGAAGGATATGTTGATAGGGTTAGATGAAGTAAGATGGGAGGAAGCTTGTGTGGAGCATAAACACCAGTGACTGACCTCCAGACTCCCCAAAGTCTTTCCACCATCTACAAGGCACAAGTCAGGAGTGTGATGGAATACCCTCCACTTGCCTGGTTGAGTGCAGCTCCAACAACACTCAAGAAGTTTGACTCCTTCCAAGACAAAACAACCCACTTGATTAGCACCCCATCCACCACCTTAAACATTCACTCCCTCCACCATCGACGTTCCGTGGCTGCAGTGTGTACCATCTACAAGATGCACTGCAGCAACTTGCCAAGGTTTCTTCGACAGCCCCTCCCAAACCCGCGACCTCTTCCACCTAGAAGGACAAGGGCAGCAGGCACATGGAAACACCACCACCTCCAAGTTCCCCTCCAAGTCACACACCATCCTGACTTGGAAATATATCGCCGTTCCTTTATCATCGCTGGGTCAAAATCCTGGAACTCCCTCCCTAACAGCACTGTGGGAGTACCTTCACCACACGGACTGCAGCGGTTCAAGAAGGCGGCTCACCACCACCTCCTCGAGGGCAATTAGGGATGGGCAATAAATGCTAGCCTTGCCAGTGACGCCCACATCCCATGAATGAATTTATAAATAAAATTATAGACCAGTTGGCCTGTTTCTGTGCTGTAAATTCTATTTAATTCTATGTTCATCCCCCTCCCCATACAAAGAAAGGTATAGTAATCACTGTATGCTGATGTCAGTGTCCCTTTTATGTAGCTGTGTTTATCTTGGGCATAACTTGATTAGCGTTCAAAATAATTTGCAATATGTGCTAGGAATCTCTACAGGTACAGTATATTCCATCATGTTTTTAATACTTTGTCACTAATATGGATATCATACTGAATAATTAACTGCACAACGACAAAAGATTCAGAACAGGGAGTTTAATTCTGTTGTTGCAATTCATGTTAATCGTACAAAAGTCATTAGCATCTTTTTGTCTGCTAATGGTTACCATGCTGTTTGAGGTGGTTGTGTGGTTGAATTATGTATCAGAATATTGCACCTTCCTGAAAGAAGTCATATCTTTTTAGTCAATTCCTAATTTGTTTCAAAACATTTCCTGATTAAGGTTAAAGAGTTTATTATGCATGTCCATTCAACGTAATTCACAAAAGTTAAGCATTAATTGAGCCTAGCCTGAAGTGGGCAGAAGAGTCTGTCATAAAGCTTCCTGGCCGACAGTCTTTGACCTTGGAGAGTCTAAGGGTAACTGCAAAAATGGAATGAATTATTGCAATAAACGTAAAGTTAAGGATACTGCCTGGAGATGTAAACATCCACCTCCCTAGAATTATTTGCTATTGCTAAGTTATGGAATAGGGAAACAATTTAGATTTTAGCATTCTTATTCCCTACAGTAACTCCATGACCATAATAAACCCAGTCATATGGGATAGCTACTTATAATTTAAAAGGTAAAGCATCAAACATGGGTAAGTTTCATCTTAATGTCTGAATAAAGAAATAAGATATAATGGTGACGGGTGAAATTGGTCTTCAGCAAAGGTACGCAACGTGTTGAAGGAGGTGGCATAACTCAGTGTGAACCTTCCTCGTTAAGTAACAAAGGCAGCTCTCTTCAATTTATCCAGGTAGATGTGCCTAGGTCAAAACAATTAGCTCCAGGGATGAGAGTGAGCAATCACACCTGGCTATTTTTCCCACACAGAAACTGCTCGTCCTCCTCCAAATCTAGGAGGAACACCAAGAAGAATTCCTAAGATGGGCAACTTGCTTGTAACGAGGGAAATAACAGCTATCAGCGAGACTGTTGTGGGAAAAGGAAAACAGAATTGAGATGCAAAAAAAGACAATGCTAAACATCATCAGGAAGTCTTCTTCTCCTTTTTCTTCTTAGGCAGTCCCTCGGAACCGAGGATGACTTGCTTCCACATTAAAAATGAGTTCTCAGGTGACTGATGAGCCCAATGAGGGACCTACAGTCTCTGTCACAGGTGGGGCAGACGGTGGTTGAAGGGGCGGGTGGGTGGGGTGCTTGGGTTGACGTGCGCTCCTTCCGCTGCTTGCGCTTGGCTTCCGCTTGCTCCCGGCGATGAGACTCGAGGTGTTCGGCGCCTTCCCGGATGCTTCTCCTCCACTTTGTGCAGTCTTGGGCCAGGGATTCCCAGGTGTCAGTGGGGATGTTGCACTTTTTCAAGGAGGCTTTGAGGGTGTCCTTGAAGCGTTTCCTCTGCCCACCTGGGGCTCTCTTGCCGTGTCGGAGCTCCGAGTAGAGCGCTTGTTTTGGGAGTCTTGTATCGGGCATGCGGACGATGTGACCCATCCATCGGAGCTGATCGAGCGTGGCCAAAGCTTCGATGCTGGGGATGTTGGCCTGAGCAAGAACACTGACGTTGGTGCGCCTATCCTGCCAATGGATTTGCAGGATCTTGCAGAGGCAGCGTGGGTGGTACCTCTCCAGTGCTTTGAGGTGCCTGCTGTACATGGGTCCATGTCTCTGAAGCATACAGCAGGGCGGGTATCACTGCTGCTCTGTAGACCATGAGCTTAGTGCCGGGTTTGAGGTCCTGGTCTTCAAACACTCTCTTCCTCAGGCGACCGAAGGCTGCACTGGCACACTGAAGGCGGTGTTGGACTTCGTCATCGACGTCTGCCCTTGTTGACAGTAGGCTCCCGAGGTATGGAAAGTGGTCCACGTTGTCCAAGGTCTTGTCGTGGATTTTGATAATCGGGGGGCAGTACTGTGTGGTGGGGGCAGGTTGGTAGAGGACCTTTGTCTTACGGATGTTTAGTGTAAGGCCCATGCTCTCGTACGCTTCGGTGAAGGTGATGACGATGGTTTGGAGTTCGACCTCCAAGTGAGCACAGACGCAAGCATCGTCTGCATACTGTAATTTGACGACAGAGGATGGGACGACCTTGGATCTGGGCTGGAGGTGACGAAGGTTGAACAGTTTCCCGTTTGTTCTGTAAATTAGCTTCACTCCAGCGGGGAGCTTATTGAGGGTGAGATGGAACATTGCAGCAAGGAAGATCGAGAAGAGCGTTGGTGCGATGACACAGCCTAGCTTGACCCCGGTCTGTACGTGAATTGGGTCTGTGGTGGAACCGTTGTTCAGGATCACGGCTTGCATGTCGTCATGAAACTTTTGAGGGCAGCCGAATTTGAGGAGGACACTCCATAATTCCTCACGGTTGACAGTGTCGAAGGCCTTTGTGAGATCAAAGAAGGCCATGTACAGCGGTTGGTGCTGTTCCCTGCATTTCTCTTGTAATTGACGTACGGTGAAGATCATGTCCATTGTGCCCCTTAGTGGGCGGAATCCGCATTGCGACTCTGGGAGGAGCTCTTCGGCCACTGGGAGAAGGCGATTAAGGAGGATTCTTGCGATGACTTTCCCTGTGGCAGACAGCAGGGAAACTCTTCTGTAATTACCGCAATCAGACTTTTCACCTTTCTTGAAGATAGTCACAATTACGGCGTCTCTGAGATCCCCTGGCATGCTCTCCTCCTTCCAGATAAGAGAAATTAGTTCATGAATTCGCGCCAGTAGTGCTTCTCCGCCATGCTTTAGTGCCTTGGCAGGGATTCCATCTGCTCCTGAGGCCTTGTTGTTCTTCAGTTGTCGGATGGCCTTTTCAACCTCATGCCGGGCTGGGGTTGTGCTGAGATGGTGGCAGGTAGCATGCTGAGGAATGGAGTTGAGGACACTCGCGTCGAAGACAGAGTCTCGGTTAAGGGGATCTTCGAAGTGCTCCTTCCAGCGGGCACTGACTGCCTCTCTGTCCTTGATGAGTACCTCTCCGTTCTTGGCCCGCAGTGGGGTAGGACCTTGGGTGCTTGGGCCGTAGGTGGTCTTGACTGCGCTAAAGAATCCACGCACGTCGTGGTTGTCGGCTAGCTGCTGGATCTCCTGCACTTTCTCCACCCACCATCTGTTCTTTAGGTCGCGAGTCTTTTGTTGGACCTCGGCCTTCAGACATCTGTAGAGCTGCTTTCTTGCTCTTGAGTTGTGTTGCTGTTTCCAGATCAGGAAGTATTGCAACAAGGACAATCTAGATGTAGATCATTTAGACTTGGAACGCAGATATGATGAAGCTCATGCCCCCATCTTCATTCTCGATGAACATTCTATTGGCATTTGTACGCGTGGAGAACAACCCAGCATACACCCAACCCCGTGCAAGTCCATGGCAAATGACTAGTTTCAGGTGCCAGTGTAATTCGGTGTCACTACATGCAATTGATGTAAAAAGCATACCTAAGTTTTGGCCAAAAAGATCAGAGAACTTCCTTCTAATCTGCTTTACTGTGTTTGGAGCACAGTGCTTGTGGCTTATATGCTACAGTTATAGACCTGGAATTGGCAAACTGTGACCGGACTTACCTTGGCATTCTTCTTCAAGCCAGAGAAGCCTTCTCCTTATCTGCTCCCATGACCTATGGATGTGGGTGACACTGTTGACTTGACGAGACACCTTGCTCCTGCTGTGTTTGCTGCACATTGTGGGTTCACACTTTATCCCCAAATCCTCTGCTGCACCTCTCCCGGCAGAAGATCACACTCACCAATGGGGGAAAAGTTCTAGTCACATTCCCTTGCCCACCTGCCAGTAAAGAAACAACTGGCTTGAAGTGGGAGTGGCAGCTCTTTCTGGATATCCTGTCCGCTGCCAATCACAGTGCCCTCTGAGCAGGGCACAAACAGAACCAGGAGCATATTCTAAAGATATCGGTGAGCTTGCTGCATCGGGGAGGTCGGTTCCGGCTCAATTGCAGTTGGGATCGCTGGATCAGCCCCATTAAGAGGCTGTTTTTCAGCAAAGATAAATGTAAAATAAGTACTTCAGTATGGTTAGTTACCTTCGTTATTAGAGTAGATTACATACTTACTATACTACACCTTTAATGTAAACTTTACATTTTTATTCTGTGAAATTTTAGTATGAATTTGCCTAAAAAATGTAGCTTAAGGCTGTAGTATTCATTATATTTCTATTGTCAGTTACAAAATATATTTACATTTCTGGCATTATAAATTTATTCCTAAAGCATTTTCTTATTTTAAGCAGTGTCTCTGCTGCCATACTATTGATGAACAAGGAATGACACAGCTTTAAAATACTGTATAAGGAATAGAAAATGTATTTCAGTAAGGCTACTGAACAAGGTATCAGCACCCTCTACTGGCAAGTAAGAGATTCAGGAATTCATTGTTACAATACCCTGCCTATACACACAACTGGAGGAATCCTGAGTTTGACTTCTACTTCTCCTACAAACCCATCAGAGTTGTCTGTATTGTGCGACTCCTGGAAGGGAGATTTTCAACTGCATCCCCCAGGTGCAGGGAACAAGCTTATATGGCTTAGTGGTAGCATCCCCATCTCGGAGTCAGAAGGTGAAGGGTTCGAGCCCAACTCCAGACAACCCTGGCAAGTGGAGACTAGAATATGGTCTCTAAATACTGGGTTGACATCCAGCAGGGATCCAGACGGAGTGACCACTGGCTTGGGGTTGTATCTCCACCTCAAAGTCAGAAGTGGGTTTGGGCACCACTCCAGACAGCCCCGGCGAGCGGGGACCAGAGCGCCGGCTCTGAATACTGGGTTGACTTTCAGTGGGTACTTGTGTCTGATGGGTGTGGGTTGCCCCCCATTGTAAAAGGTAGGTGGGGCTCTTTAGCCATGGTGAAGGTACTTTGAAGATAAAAACCACGAGGAAGGCAACAGGAAACCATCTCAGTTCCTCTCCCCTAGTAAGTGGCTCAAGAATCTCCTGTGTGAGACTTGAGTCAGGACCTGCCTGAGGACAGAACACAACCGGCAGATGGCCCTACTTGCTCCATAGCTCAGAAAAGCAGCTTAGACCCATCAAAAGTATGAATGGGGAATCACACAAAAAACACACTAAAACATTAAATACATTATTTTTAAATCACGTTTTTAAAATTAGTTAAAATTACATTAAATTAAATATTTTAAACAAAAATTTAATTTTTTGAAAAAAATAATTGAAGTTTTTTACGGGGCTAAAAATAAACTTACCTTTTTAAAAGTATTTTTAAATTATAAATGAGTGAAAAAAAATACTTTTTAAAACTCTTATGCTGGTAAAACCAGGTGTAAGATTTTTAAAGGTTTTCAGTGGGCGGAGGTTCTGCAGAAAGCGGAACTCTCCACCCGCAGAGGCTGTAGAATCCATTCCTCCCCACAACGGTAAAAATTGGACTATGAAATATAAAAACCCAAAACTACACAGCCCGCAAAAAGAGATGGGCAATAAAGGGTTAATTCAAACATTGCAGCCAAAGCTACGAACCATCAAGAGACTGGATATCAATGATCACAATGTAAAATACGAATGCTTCTGAACAAGAACATTCACATATTCATTTACCTTAGGGAGTTACATTGTTAAAGAAGACCATGGCCCCAGAATAAATAGTATCAGTGCAGGCCTAGACAATGGGCCGGCCCTGAACCATTTGAATACGAATGCTAACAGAAACCAACAATTAGCATATGCAGTCACCTTGGGAAGGTTGCATTGTCAGAAAGGACCTCAATTACAGACAGTCGGTGCCCAAGTAATCAATGGACAATACGAGGGACAATTAGCCATCAAGTGTTCTCTGCTAGCGACATTCACACATTTTGATATGGCCATCGTATGCATAGGAGGGGGCCAGGAAATGTGTTTCGAGATTCTGCAAGTTGATTTTGGTTTAAAGTAAGAGGCACTTCGAAGACAGCGTGTGTGGGAAGCTAACGGAAGAGCAGCGAGCAGAAAGATTCGGGCCTACAATCAACTCCAGGAGACAGCCGATCGGGAGTGGTGATTGTATGTTTCAGTCAAATCATAGAGGGGGGCTTTTGTGATTGAGTCTGAGTAAGTTTGTGAGTTTCAGTCAGATCACAATAAGGTTTTTGTGATTGAGTCTGGGTAACTTTATATGTAACAGTCAAATCGCGGATGGGTTTAACTGTGTCATATTGTGTCGATGCAAATGACCCTTGCGTAGGGGGTTGTATTTTGGGGTTGTTGGTCTAATATAAATCGTAGGGATTTATACTGGGAAGGTGTGTGTGTGTTCAATAAACGAACGAATCAAAGGTTGAGCCAAAACCCTGGGCCGTGTGTATTTTGCTCTTATAAATCCTGACCTCCTGTGTGTAAAGGGGGACCAGTATCGGAGAAAACCCCTTACAGAATCTGGCGAGTGCGGCAGGACGTCAAGGTTTAGAACAAAATTATGGACAGGGTTAAGTGCAAGAAACCCACGGTGGAGGATAGGATATCCTCATATATGTTTGGGAAAGTAAACATTTCCGAGCACTGGGTGTGGGAAATATTACACTCTGACAGTCTGTATGAGAAAGCGGTAGTGTGGACGTGTAGTAGCGTACATAAGAAATTGAAAGAAAAGGCGATTTGGCTAATATGTATGCAGAAACAAATTCAGATGCTCACGGAGAAAGTTGAGCGTTTAGGAAAAGAGAAACAGGATTCAGAAAGGAGGGCAGGAGAGAGAGAGGCCGTAGTGAACCGGCTGACAGAAGATTTGAGCTTTGAAAGGCAGAAGAGAAAAGCTCAGGAAGAAACAGCTAGAAACACATTAGAGTACCTGCAATGACAGGTCACTGAAAGTAGAAGGCAGTGTCAGGCTCAGCGTGAGGAAGGTAATAGGAACTCAGAGAGAGCTGACAAGGCTGAGGAGCAGTTAAAAGATAAAGAGGTGGCATACAGGGTAGCCAAAAACCGGGTACATGAAGAGGCCGATCACGGGCCCTGTAATGAAAAAACCCGTAAGTTGACCCTAGCATTATCCAGGGCCAGGGGTATGGTTTGTCTCATGGCACCAGGGAAAGTTGGGGTAGACTGGGATGAGGAGGAAAAGAAGCTCGATGATGGGATCCAGTATAGAGAGGTTCGACCGGCTCCCGAAGCACAGGGACCACCGGGACCAATGTGTCCCCTGCGACAGCAAAAGTTCGGTCCACCCCCACAAGGCGGCGGTCAGGGGCCATTGCAGAGTGATTATGTGCTTCCCTATACGTCCTGTCAGTTGCAGGAAATGCTGGCCAGTGTGCCGAAACTGAAGCATGGAGGGGATGCCTCTGTTCATTTTGTCAATGTAGAGCAGATAGGGGGGATCAATAATTGTGACGAAGACGAACAGAAAAAGCTGATACTGTTCTCTCTAGATGGGAAGCTGTACCAGGGTTTGTCGGCAGCCACTAAGTTAGGAGGGGGTACCCTGGACGGGGTAAAGGACGAAATTTTAATGGCGCTGGGACATAGCCAGGGCAGCCCGTTCTTGCAGGTCGAGCAGACCAGACAGCTGGCTGGCGAGGCACCGGATGCATTCGCAGACAGGTTGTGGCCCGTGTATCCGAAAGCGACGGGGGAAATCTAGCCCGAGCACAGTTGTTAGGGGCTCCCAGGAATCATTGGTTGAGGACCCTAGTGGCTAACAGCCTGCCACGGATCAGGGCTAGGGCGGAATCATGGTTCGACTCCGAGGATGTTAATAATAGAGCCAGGCGTGTTAAGGAAACTGACTCTGGCTTTTAAATCCGACCGAGGCGAGGAGAATAAACAAAAGGGAAAAGTGCACGAGATGAAGGGAAGCGTGGATGGTAGAAAAGAATGGAAGCAGGAGGGGGGTAAGGTGGACAGATCCCAGGCGTGCTTTAACTGTGGGAGAATGGGACACTGGAACAGGGAATGCAAGTTCCCAAAAAGGGTAAAACCAGGATACGGGAGCCCCTCAGGATCAAAACCGCGGGTAGTAGAGGCAGAGAAAGAGAGGGCAGAAGACTCGGTGGAACTTCTAGTGACCGCATTACGGCAGGTTATGGGCAAAGACCAGGGAAAGCTGGACGCTGCCGTATGCAGTAAAAAGCCCAGCCCGCCCCCACTTCCCCCATGACTAGGACGTGCCCAGCCTGGGTACCTGTGCCCACTCACCTACGATGAATGGGGCAGACCTTGTGTAGAGATCAGGGGAGAGGCTGTTCAGGGAAAGTATCTAGTGGACACCGGAGCTTCCAGTACGGTGGTTCACTCACCAAACCCAACCACTTCTCCATGGTCGAGCAGGGCCCCATTTAAGTTAGTGGGTTTCACAGGGAACGAGCAGACTGGGGCGGTATCAAAACCTTTGTCTATAGGGTTAGGACCCCTTGTCATTAAGTGGGAATGTGTACTGATGCAATGGGATCAGCCCGGCGCGGGGGTCCTCAGAGCTGATTTTATGCCGGCCCACTATGTGATCGTGGATATGAGAAACCACTGTCTATGGGGGGGCGGTTGGTTCTGATAAACCTGAGGAAGTTCTAGTTATCCCCAAGGCGGAGAAAGTGAAAGGTAGCGCCTGTACTATGAAACCGAAGGGTAGCTATGACTTGAAACAATTGGTCTGTAGCATCCCGGAACAGTATCGGGGGTATGTGAAAAATAATCTGTGTTCGCCATTCACCGACATGACTGGTAGGGTAACGGGGTTAAAGGTGGAGGTACACGGGGACCCAATGTCGTGACCTCAGAAACAGTATAGTTTTCCCCAGGAGGCAGAGACTTGGAAACTGCACCGAGCTCCTTCGTGGAACAAGGGGTACTGAGACCGATAGCCAGTTAAGAAGCCCGATCAGTCATGGAGAGCCACGGTAGACTACCGGGTTCTTAATAAAGATATTCCAGCATGCGCGCCCACAGTAGCAGCAGTAGCCGATCTAATAGGGAATATCCCTGCGGAGGCAACGACATTTTGTATTGGACATAGCTAATAGGTTCTGGTCTATCCCAGTAAGACAGGAGGATCAGTATAAATTTGCCTTTACATTCAAAGGGCAACAGTATATGTAGATGTGCCTCCCGCAAGGGTTTCATAACAGTCCCTCGATTTTCCATCAGTGTATGGCTAATGCTTTAAAGAATTTCAGTCAGCCTAGCCAGTTGATCCAGTACGTGGATGACCTATTATTATTCTCAGAAAGTGCAGAGGACCACGGGCCACTACTGGACAAGCTACTAAAGCTGTTGGGGGAGGCAGGGTTTAAGGCAAACCCCAAGAAAGCCCAAATAGGACAGGAGGTGAAATTCTTAGGATTGACGATTAGGGCAGGGGAAAGGGCTATAGACGAGGCGAAGAGGAGGGCAGTACAGGAACTACCCGCCCCAAAGAGTGTAACTGGGGTGAGATCTTTTCTCGGTATGACAGGGTATTGCAGGGATTTTATTGAAGGCCCCTTTGCTTAGACTCCTTAGGAAAGGAGTAGGATGGGAATGGGATGAGAGTTGTAAGGAGGCATTTACTCGCCTAAAGGAAAATTTACAAACTGCACCCGCACTAGGAGCAATAAACGGGAACGAAGATTTTTATCTGGAGGTAGCAGCTACTGGGGATAGTTTGAGTGCAGTGTTGCTCCAAGAACGGCATGACAAGTTGAGGCCAGTGGCTTATGCCTCCCGAGTCCTGACAGATGTAGAGAGGGGTTACTCGAACTGTGAAAGACACCTTTTGGCGAGCTATTGGGCCGTCAAACGTTTCCAATTATTTATGGGGTCATCTTTAATAACCTTACTGACATGTCATACCCCGACACAGATGCTATTGGACGGGAGGATAAAAGATGGGACAGTGAGTAGCAGTCGTATTGCCCGTTGGACATTGCTACTCTCCCAGATGAACCCGAGGGTGGAAAGATTGGCGGAACCTGAGCTGGCCTTGAACATGATTTATCCAGGGATGAATCACGTGTGCACGGTAGAAGGGGTATGGGATGTAGACGTGGGATTCCGGGCCAGGCAACATCTGACAGGGAGAGATATATATGTGGATGGGTCCAGCTCGGTGTGGAATTTATGACCCAGGGGCTAGAATAGAGAAAGCCATCAAACTCCCCAGCACACTGAGCGCAGAGCAGGCCGAGCTGGCGGCTGTAGCTTATGTGGTCACGCATCCCGAGGAATTCCCAACCCCCTACACAATATGCTCAGACTCGATGTTAACGTGCAATTCTTGCACTGAATATCTGGCAATATGGGCTAGACGAGGATTCAAGTCCGCCGACGGGAAACCGTTACTAATCGCCCCACTGCTGAACACAATCCTGGGCGTTCGGGCAATAAAGGGGAGTGTTACATTCAAAAAGTAAAGGCGCACTCAAAAACCGAACCTAAGTGGAAAGGTAACCAGAATGCCGACGAGTTGGCAAAAAAGGGGGCTAGGGAGGGAGTACTTTGGGACCCGTACCGATCTGGACAGATCACGGCCATAAGGGATATGGAGGGCCCACAGGAGGTGAAGTTGCCCCCAGACCTGACCCAGGTTCAAGCACAGGATGCGGTTTTAAAAACAAGAAAAGGGTAGATGGGGAACCAATTGAGGGTCCATTTGGAGCAGCAGATATAGTGGTCAAAGAGGGGATGCTGTTTAAAGGGGAAAGGTGGATCGTGCCCACACAGTATCGGGAGGAATTTATGCAGCTAGCTCACGGGGGTTGGGGAGCTGGACATTCAGGGCCGGAAACTACCTGGAAGAAAGTGGAGGAGGTGGGTTGGTGGCCTCATCTCAGGGAAGAGGTGAAGGAATATTGCAGGGAGTGCCTAGTGTGCGCTGTGAATAATCCAGACCCCCCACCGTAGAAAGGCACCAGTTGGGACACGTTAGGAGGTAGAGGGACCATGGCGTTCTACACAAATAGACTTCATTGGGCCCATGCCCACCACAAAAGCAGGCAACAAGTAGTGTCTGGTGTTGCTGGATGTTTTCTCTAAGTGGGTTGAGGCCTTCCCTTGTTGAACAGCCACAGCGTTAAACACGGCTAAGATCCTAGTAAGGGATGTGTTCTCCCGATGGGGATTGCCCCAGGTAGTGGAATCAGATCAGGGGAGCCATTTCACAGGACAAGTCATGCAGACCACCCTGAAACTTTCAAGGATACAGGGAAAATGGCATGTGGCAGTGGAAAGGATGAACCGGACCTTAACGGAAAGGCTTAGGAAGGAGATAGGGGGGTACCCAAAGAAATGGGACGAGGTCCTGCCTCTAGTTCTCATGAATATCAGGGCCAGCCTCTCCAAAAGCACAGGACACTCTCTGTATCAGCTGATGACCGGTAGGGCGATGAGGACCCCGACTCATGTGTTGGTACCGGCCCTGACCGAAGCTCAAGCGAGGGAGGTCAACCGGGACAGGTTCGTAAAAGACCTGTATGAGACCTTGAGGAAAGTAGAATGGGAAGCCGCAAATAACATGGGAAGCCACCACCAGAAGAATAGAATGCTGTTAGAGCCACAGAAAGTACAGGAGTGGAAGGTAAGGGACCAAGTCATGGTGAGAAATTATGCCCGGGTAGGGGTCTTCGAGCCACTGTACATGGGGCCGTACAGTACAGTGGACAAGGCAAGCCCTATGGTTTGCGCAGTGCAGCTACCAAAACGGACAAAGTGGTTCCACATTAATCAATGTAAACTATGACCCCGGGAAGAGGGGAATAAAACGAACCAGAGCCCAGGGAACGATCATGAGTTTGACCAATGTAAGTTTTCCTCCCATGTTGTGGGATGATGACGAAAACCCAGAGAGCGGAGCGGTGAGAAGAAGTAGTCAAACATGGTGTTTAATACGGGGACGTCACTGGTCAAAAGTATAGATGATGCCCAGCTGCAAACGCTGAACCTTACGGGATCAGCTAAAGAGGATACTGAGGGAGGGTAATGAGATTGAGGGACAGGAATTACAAGACGACCAAGTAATGACCATTCACCTAAAAGAATTGATAGCTGAGCTGGAAACTCACGCCTAGACCATAAACAACTTAATAAAGGAGGACCGGAACGCGTCGGACCAGGCCGCGCAAAATTATGCCTGTGTTATGTATGGTGCCTGGTTATTAAACGAGGGGCATAATAATTTAGAGGATCTGGAGCAAGGTTGCGTACCATCATGGATTGACAAGACACCTAAGAGCCTTGAGCACTTATGACAATCTCATGAACCCGTGCCAGCTACGGTTGGCTTCCGAAGCGTACCCAGTCCCAATCGTTTGTGATCAGTACAACCAAACCATTATGGGAATAGTTCTCAGGATGCCAGTGATGGGTCAGTCACAACGGCCAGTGCGGTATACTGGGTGGAAAATGTTGGCGTTATCCGAAATGGGGTATATGTGCGGCATCATGGGGCGCCTCCGTAGGTGGTTAAGTGGGGGAACTCCATGACCGGCACGGATCTGAAGGGATGTCAGGAAAGGGGTGCACATGTAGTGTTGTGCCCACATCACCTGAATGTGTTCGACCGACCGGTATGTGGTTTTGAATCTGAAAGCGCACAACCGATCAACTGTACCATGGAGGTGATGGCTCAGAGGCACGTCCCGCCCCAGGTTGCTTATGAGGGGAACGGAACCTACTGTGTCACCACCAGTGCGAATCAGTATAGGGTACACAATGAAACCTGGTGTCCAATTTCCGACTCGACCTTTTGTTTTAAACCCCTGATAGAGGTTCAAGTGGCACAGGAAAGGATAATCCCTATTTCAGATCACACCTCAGGAATTCTCAGTGAGCGGTATTTTACCAAACCTCCAAGATTATATATCACATTTTGGGTATGATATCCCACCATTACCTGAGCATTTGACAAAACTGGTAAAGGATGTGAAGCTTTCCCAAAAACATTACTACACTCTCCAACATTGAAACGCAAGAGATCAGATCAGGGAAATGACCATCCTCTCTTACAAGGCCCTTCTCCAGGGCAGGTGTGCGATTTCTAAAGAGGATTCTTGACAGATTGGAAGTGCCGGTTTACAGCTTCGCATGCCTGAATCCGGCACTTGCGAGGCCCCTACGGGTGTGCACACAGCTCGTACACACCCGTAGGGATCAGAAAATACAGGCCATTGTTGTACATGAGCAAGCTGCATTTGTTTAGGTAAGTACGAAATCACACAAGGGCTGGTCCACAGAGCTGGACAATAGAGGTAAGGCAATGAAGGAGGATGGTTTGGCCCACCTCGTCTAAAAACTGGATGAGGACAAAGAGGGATAATGCACCATAGTCACAGTCACTGAGCATGTTGTTGATTACTTTAGCCGGAACCATTTCGGAACTGTGAGAAGGGCAGAAGTTCAGTTGAATGGATTTAAACAGGACCTTTTATTATGACCATACTGCGAAGACCATACAATTAGTCATCCACTTGGCCTGAAATCATGTTGATGCATGTTGTAACAAGATGCCTCTTCTGTACTTTCACACTGACTGCTTTATACTTATTGTTATTTCAGGCACATATGGGGTGACTTCAATGGAAAAGAAAATCAGGCGGAGTGTCAAACAGGCTGCCGATGTTCTATCGCCCGTTTTGCATTACCACCCAAGACGTAGTTCACCCCCATAATCTGCAATGTTCCTCGTACTCTATAAACACTCAGAAATCATTCTTGCTTCTTCATGTTCTTTTTACTTCGATCTTTATGGCACATGTAAGACTTAAGATGACATTATAGGAACAGTCATATTTACCAGGTTTAAGACAATGTACTGTGCTAGATCACAACCACCTCTATGTAATGTATGTATTTGCCTTTGATTGGCAGAACATTTTAGCCTTCGAGCTAGTGAAAACATCATTTTATAAAATTAACATTTTTTTTCTGAAGATAAAACATACAGAATTGAATGAACTCGTGATTTATTACTTTGGCACAATTGTTGTTTAAAACTAACTAAAATACATCTTACAGTCTTGTTTTAAAAGGTACACTGTATGTAAATCCCACATTTGAATACATGAAAAATACTTAACCTGTCATTTCCCCATACTTTAAACTACATGGCATTGCAATCCCTGCATGGCAAGAGTACTTCAATTTCACCTGGCTGGAGATAGATTGTCTTACACTGCAATCAATCTTGCACTGATCACACGTGTTGATAACAGGACTGTCACTACCAGGTAGCAATTGTAATGCTGTATTCTCTTTCCTTATAGATCCTATTTTTGGCATTCTGAGAAAGGGTAGGGAGGGGAATTGGAGTTACTTACAAAACCTGTGCGTAATGACGCAGCAATAGTAACTGGCAGTACAGTAACTAGGCTACTTATTCACAGAGTGTCGGTTGGTATTTGTGAGTGGCCAATGTAGCCGAAAAAAAGTAATGGTATCCTACAAAGAAAGTTGACAGTAGTTAAAACCTTGATACTGCAGTGGTTATTTCATTTAGTCAGTGGCAAGAAGGGCTTGTCATGTATACATTCAGACGACAACAGAAACACCAGCCGGTACACAACATAGAGCCGCTGACGCTACTACTAGTCATTATAGCAACAAAATAAGTGCAATGATGTATGAGCAGTCCAAATATTTTTTTTTCTCCGAATGTAGTTCTGAACATAATCTCTTACAGAACATAAAATGATCCAAACACGTACGTATAAATACAAATCAATGGAAATTACAACACAGAATAGATATTTATATATTTCATGTATAGTTTATGCATACAGCAACATTCAAATGTATTGTCCTATGCTTGCGCTTCAGGTGCTGACAGACACACTGGCTTTGTACAAGAATGTTAAAGACTGTGTTGTTTTACACCCTGAAAAGTAAAAGAAAGTTAAAATATCGCACAAATATAAAAATATGTTTTGTGTAAATGATAGGATGAATTTTGATTTGTTTCTTAAAAAAAAAATTATTAAAATGACATCTAAACAAAGCCTACTTGTGAGCAGTTCATGATATCATACTAGAGTTTCTGGTAGTGAATCTGCGTTGTCCGCAGACAGGAGCTCCCAGATTTGCCATCGTTCTCTCTGCCAATCCGCCCACTCAGGCTCTCCTAAGTTCTTATTGTTCTGACTGTCTCTCTGACTGGACCAGCTTCTATTCTCATCGTTGCAGGAAACTGAGGCTTGCTGCTCAGGCTTGGGCGTTGACTGCTCGGGCGACACTGCCTTTAGTTCTGCTGCCGGAGCTGAACTTTGCTGAGTCTTTTGAAGTCTTGACAGAGCTTGTTCTTGATGTGTACCAGCTTTACTAGAAGTCAGAGAACTTTGCCTCAATGGACCAGGGTATGGAGGAGGGGGTCGAGTCTCATTTCTATTGATGTCCCCATGCCTAAAATGGGTCAGCCATGGCTTCTTGTGTAAGAAAGAGGTTTCTGAGGTTTTCTGAGGAATTTCTTCTGCACTTCCCGTGGAACGCTGGTCACGCCTGAGGCACAAGGATTCCAGGCTCAGCTGCACATGTTTCTTACTTCCTGCCACTTGAGGGCTACTGCAAACACGGCTCACAGGAGCGTGAGGCCTGCATTCAGGGGCACCTGCAGTTGTATGAGTTCTTCGCACAGGCTGCTTTGCATTGTCCAGAGACAAGGTGGAAGAGGCCTGAGCTACAGGCCAGTCTGCTGTGAGGTTCCCCTGTGACAGAGAACACTGTCTTTGCTGTAACGCACTGCTTTGGTAAATATCTCCATACGAACCTAGGTGAGAAGGAATAAGAAACAGCTGTAGAATTGGAGTTAAAACATCAATCTTCCAATACTATGCTATCTAAAGAAATTCAGTGTGGAATTCTGAGGGAAAATGGAATTTGGAAAATTCAGCAATATTTGTGCCTTAAATTTGTTTTAATGAAATTGTATCTTTGTTATTCATTAATAACTTCAGTTATGTGGAGAGACTAGAGAAGCTGGGATTGTTCTCCTTAGAGCAGAGAAGGTTGAGGGGGAGATTTAATAGAGGTGTTCAGAATTAAGTAGGGTTTTGATAGAGTAAATAAGGAGAAAATGTCACTGGCAGGAAGGTTGCTAACCAGAGGACACAGATTTAAGATAATTGGCAAACAAACCAGAGGCAAGACAAGGGAAGTTTTATTTACACAGCGAGTTGTTATGATTTGGCATGCAGTGCCTGAAAGGGTGGTGGAAGCAGATTCAATAAAAACATTCAAAAGGGAATTGGATAAGTAGTTTCAAGAAAAATTTGCAGGGCTATGGTGAAAGAGCAGAGAAGTGGGACTAATTGGATAGTTCTTTCAAAGGGCCGCCACTGGCACAATGGGCCAAATTGCCTCCTTCTGTGCTGTATGATTCTATGATGCAGGAGAAAGCTGCTCACATTAGGTTCCAGATGTTATGAGGTAGCAAAAATCAACCTTATGACTGGAATAAGTAATCATGATTTTGAAAATGCTTGCAGATGTGTCCAAGAAGTGGGCTTTTGGAGTCCAAGATTCCCATGAGATTTTCAGGCAAATCATGTGAAGCATTATGAGAACTCACAAATCCTACAACTTGTATTTATATATGCTATATAACCTAATGGAATACTACAGAATAATTCCAAATTATTATTGGTTGAAAAAAATTATACATTTTAGTAAATGTCGCCTCTCAAGTCTTTTAAAAGTTAGTCCCTGTTATAAACTACGGAATGTGCAAGTGTAAGATGGGTCCCTATGGCATATATTCTTCATCCCCCCCCCCAAACAATGATATTCTCAGTCATCCTTCTGTTCCACAATAGAAGAAATATAACATAGTCTATAATACACAGAACCAATTACCTATATATCTCATACAAAGAGAAAATACTGCAGATGCTGGAAATCTGAAATAAAAACAGAAAATGCTGGAGATACTCAGCAGGTCAGGCAGCATCTGTGAAGAGAGAAACAGAGTTAACGTTTCAGGTCGATGACGTTTCAGTTCTGACGAAAGGTCATCGTCCCGAAACGTTAACTCTGTTTCTCTCTTCACAGATGCTGCCTGACCTGCTGAGTATCTCCAGCATTTTCTGTTTTTATTACCTATATATATCTCATTGTCCTGTGCCCTTGCAAACTACTGACCCATCTCCCATCTGCCTTTCCTCTCAAAAGTCCTTGAATGGGTTGTTGCCTGCCAAATCCATGCTCACTTTTCCACCACCTCCCGGAATTGAAGTCAACTGAAATGAAAATCGGGAGAGGCGTTTAACGGGAGGTTGAGCCGATATCACCCCTTTTACACTATTGTCTAAAGTGAAAATGACCCTCAGTGAGTTTTGTCACTATTTCAGATGGGGCACCACATTGAAGCAATGTATTATGTCTTAGGGAGGTAAAATTGGACATTTACTTAAAGTTACTTTAAGGAAGGAAACCTGCCCGCCTTACCCAGTCTGGCCTATATGCGACTCCAGTTCCCACACCATCATGGTCACAGACCTGAAACGTTAGCTCTGTTTCTCTCTCCACGGATGCTGCCTGACCTGCTGAGTGTTGCCAGCATTTTCTGTTGTTATTCCACACCATCATGGTTGACACTTAATGCTCTCTGAAGTGGCCAAGTAACATATTCAGTTGCATCAAAACGCTGCAGCAGTTCAAGAAGGTGGCCCACCAATTAGGATTGGTCAATAAATACCAGCCTTGCCAGCGACGCCCACATCCCGAGAATTAATTTTAAAAATATATTGTACCTCCTACTGGGCAGCCACAGAGTGGTCTAGATTGTAATCATGGTCATAATTGTTCTGCCTTTCAGCTACAGAAGGATGCAGAGTAGGCAGAGCTCTCAAAAGGGGTTAAAAACAGAAAAGAATCAAAAAAGAATACTGAAAATGTTTGTTGTACCTGTTATCCCTTCATCTCTAGACCCACATTTCAATGTGGAATGCCAAGTTCCCCAAATATTAGTGTGCTCGTCTGAGGTTGTGTTTTTATCTAAAAGAGAGGGAAGGAAAGACACAGAACTGCTTAAATTAACCTATTTACAACACAAAAACTAATAGGTATACAAGTTGATTTTAGCATGGAAATTACTTTAAATATCTGGTTAGACAAAATTAACTATCAATATTCCTTCACATACCATGGGAGTAATTTTGACTTTGAGTGATAGTATAAAAAGTGTGATAACGAATTGGCAGCCTGTTTTACATCTCTCCCGATTTTTATTTTATTTCCATTGAAGTCAATTCCATTTTAGATTATTTTGGATATAGTGTGGCCTGCACAATGAGTACCTTCTTAACAGAGAACAACTTGCATAGAATTTTACAGCACAGAATCAGGCCTTTCAGCCCAACTGGTCTGTGCCGGTGTTTATGCTCCACATGAGCCTCCTCCCACACTACTTCATCTAACCCTATCTGCATATCCTCCTATTCCTTTCTCCCTCATGTACTTATCTAGCTTCCCCTTAAAGGCAACTATGCTATTTGCCTTAACTACTCCATGTGGTAGCAAGTTCCACATTCTAACCACTCTCTAGGTAAAGAAGTTTCTCCTGAATTCTTTATTAGGATTACCAGTGACTATCTTATATTTATGGCCCCTAGTTTTGGTCTCCCCCACAAGTGGAACCATCTTCTCTACGTTTACCCGATTAAACCCCTTCATAATTTTAAAGACCTCTATTAGGTCACATATATCCTATAAGTCATCTCCCAGCTTATCACAAAGGGAAAGTGATTACTAAAACCTCAAATCCATAAATATCAGTTTCAAGAGGTTTCTAGTTTATACACAGAAGGGAGTCACTCGTGATTTGGTCTGATATTAGCTTGTTTCATCCTTCATTAATTAAATTATATTTGTATAAAATGTTGTAAGACAGCAATATAATCAGGGAAAACTTTGAATTTTTGATATTGGCTAGTTTTAGAAGTTGTCTGGAACTGCAAAAGTTTACAGCACAGAAGGAGGCCGATCAGCCATCCTGTCTGTGCCAGCTCTCTGCTAGAGCAATCTAAAGTTAAGCCCACTGCCCTTCACTTTCCTCATAGCCTTGTATCTTCCTTTGGTTCAAATATTTATCCAATTTTCCATTAAAAGATGTAATGGTCTCTGTGTCAGCCACCCCCTGTGGCAAATCTCCAACAGATAATGTCCTAAACGCTTTCACTCTCAGTGATAGTTTTAAATTGATGGCCCCCTCATCACCTATTGTCCCATCAGAGGCAATAGACTTTCCTTAGTCAGTCTAACAAAACCTCTTTATAATTTAAAAAACTTCTATTAAATCTCCTTCAATCCTTTTCTGCTCTAGTGGAAATAGTCCAAGTATCTCGAGTCTCTCCTCAAAACTATAGTTTCCCATCCCTGGCATCATCCTGGTGAATCGACACTGTACGCTTTCTATGGTTTTACTGTCCTTTCTTTAATGGGGTGACCAAAACTGCACCCAGTACTCCAACTGTGGCCTAACCAATGTTCTTCTTTACTCTGTCACTATTCATAAAACTCAAAATTCAATTGGCCTTTCTCATGAATTTATCTACTGCCTTCACACCCCCAGGAAATTATGTATATGAACCCCGAGGTGTCTTTGTTCACCCTCACTGCTCATTTGCTAACCTGTCTATATTACTGTTTGCCAAACCTCCTACTTTTGTGTTTCGATATCACTGTGTGTGGACCAGAGACTAAAAGGATATAATCTGCTTAAGATGCTGAGAACCTTACTGTAATAATAAAGGAAAGGACTTGCATTTATGCAGCATCTTTCACAACCTCAGGATGTCCCAAAGCACTTTACAGCTAATGAAGTACTTTTGAAGTGTAGTCAAGTGTTGTAATGTAGGGAAACACAGCAGCCAATTTGCACACAGCAAGTCCCACAAACAGCAATGAGATAATGACCAGATCATATTTTAGTGATGTTGGTTAAGGGACTAATATTGGCCAGGACACCAGGGCGAACTCTCCTGTTCTTCTTTGAATTGTGCCATGGAATCTTTTACATCCACCTGAGAGTTTAAAATCTCATCCAAAATATGGTACCTCCGACAGTGCAGCACTCCCTCAGTACTACACTAAAGTGTCAGCCTGGATTATGTGTTCAAGTCTTTGCGCTGGGACTTGAGTCAGAACGTTGTGAGTTCGAGGCACGAGTGCTCCCACTGAGCCACAGCTGGCTCAAGAAGAAAGTCAGGCCACAAGGAATAACACTGGCATGTAGCAACAAAAAGGCAATTTTTTTTAAAACTGTAGCAGAAGAAAGCCAGAGCACAAGGGAAAATGGTGACATGCACATGTAACTAAAATGCTACATTGCTGACCAGTTTGGAAGTATCACTGGCCATTTCATGTATTGTAAATGATCAAATTCAGAAATGTCCTCCAAGCTTCCCCAGCATACTAATTTATTACAACCTCTGTGGGACATTTAATCAGTGTGCCCAGAAATGTTTGGATTAGTCTTCCCTCCGGAGAGGTACACAATAATTGCTGCCAAGTGACTTGTGCATGGTTTTATGATTAAATCACATTATCTGACAAACACTGCAGAACATAAACTGACATGAACATGGAAAACAACGTGAGATGTTATGGTTTCTCTCAAATATTTTGCAGATTCGTTGTTTCTTGAAAATTCAATGCTAATGCCATCCAACCATGGCTACAAAGGCCCGATTCCATCTTCCCAGCTGAGAGCACAGGTCGAAGATTCAGGGCTACGGTGTTGTAGCTCCATCTCAGAACTGAGCTCCCAGCAAGTGTGGCTCTGCACTGGGAGCAGAGAATTAACCCTATAACTCTAACATGGCTAGTTAGAGGATTGAGAATCATACAGCACAGAAGGAGGCCATTCGGCCCAGCGTGCTTGTACCGGCTCTTTGGACGATCTATCAAATTAGTTCCACTCCCCTGCTCTTTCCCCATAGTCTTGCACATCTTTCCTTTTCAAGTATTTATCCAATTCCCTTTTGAAAGTTACTATTGAATCTGCTTCCACCACCCTTTCAGACAGTGCGTTCCAGATCATAATTCATTGTGTAAAAAAAAACTCATCTCCCCCCAATTTAGAGGGAATGCTGAAAAATAGTTTATCAGCACTGCAAAATAATTTTTTATCCCCAGTTAGGCTGATTATTTTTTCCCCCCAAATGGTTTTTCTCTCAGACTGCAGTTGATTTTGATTTGACCACGTTTGGAGCACAATGGTTGTGTGGAAATTAACCAGTCTTTTTGTCATAATGTACAAAATCACTATAATATAAACAGCTACTATTGTTCTTGGGATTGAACAAGATTGTTGGTGAAGATCTAATTATACACCTGGGCCGAATGGCCTCCTTCTGTGCTGTATGATTCTCAATCCTCTAACTAGCCATGTTAGAGTTATAGGGTTAATTCTCTGCCTCATCACCCTGTTTGTAATGGTATGATCCTGAGGTCCACCTGCATAGATGCCAACTTGAGGGAGACCAAAACTGAGGTGCCCTAATTTTGCTTTTCTCATTCACCTGCCTGGTCTCTGCAATTTCTCCTTATCAGCCTGCATCATGACGCTCTATCTCCTTGCCACACCTGCCCGATTCCCCATGATTGCCACATTCAGAGCAGTCAAAGTCTCCCAGACTGTAGTTGTAGCAACAAGCACACCCCAATTATCTTTGCCGTGGTGACTAATGGGGTGACTATTTGAAGCATGGGACATTTAAATTGTCAGACTTAATGGGGTGCTAAGGCCAGCAAATCTTATCCCCAAGTTTGTCCCGACTGATGCAAAGGAGAGCATCTCACATTGCTCTGTGAGATGTACAGGTGATCTGTGATCCTTAACAATGACTTGTGAGCTCTATACTTAGGCTAATGGTTAAAACAGTGGCTTCCCAGTGAGATGGCACTAGGTTTGCGTTACAGCGCTTTTTATCATTATACTTCACCTTGTGCTTCAAATAATACTGATCCTTACTTGGCTCAAATTATTAACCATACAAATTTCACTTTAATAATTACAAATGGGCTGTGGACAGAACATGATGGACTAACTATTAATAACATATATGCCTAGAAATTGGTTTCTGACCTGTTTTTGATGGCTTGGGGCCTCCCTCCGACATCTGTCTCACAAAAACCTGCAGACCAGCGCAATCTAGGTGCAGGGAAGGGGTAGGCCTCAGGCGCACCCGATATTGGGCCTCAGGCCTCATTTACATGAGGCCGGCGAGCTACAGATGCTTGCTGGGCAACCCCAGGCAGCTCGTCCGCAAAGAGGATTTCAATTTCGGACTACTGCTTCGCCAGCATCGTCCCTCAGGTAGGTGCTGGGTGAAAGGGGGGGGGAGCGATTGGAATGGAATGGGCAACTGGGAGGGAGGGAGGAGGGGGAATGACAGTGAGGGGGCCGATTGACAGCTGGCAGTGGTCTTTGACACTGGCAGTGGAACTGGGAGGAGCACTCCTACACCTCACTGCTCCTCATTCAGGTAAGTCTTTTTTTCAACAAAACTTATCTTTTTGGTGGCGGCCTCCAGTGGTCCCAGGGAATGCACAGATTTGGTCTATTTCAGCTACTGATTATAATCAAATGATCCTCCTCATTAACTTTGGATGGCATGAGCCTTAGGGTTTGTTAAACAGTACAAGAACAAGTAATAAAATATATATTGTTACACTGGTTTTTTTTTTAAGCACTTATGTAGTCAAAAAAAGTTTGTAATGGCTAAGCTAAATCATATAAATAATATTCTTATGTAGTGATATTTTTTATTTTCTCGCCATCTATGGAAGCTATCTGGCCTGACTATCCAAGGCTGTCTGATTTGGAAAGACAAAGACAGACTGAGAAGTGCCTTGAAAAGGTAAGTGGGACAAAGTGACGTATTTTGCTCAACTTAGGAAGAACTGCCAATCAAACACATCTGTGAACAAATCTCTTATAATTGGATGGCTTGACCCCTCCCTCGGACATCTGTCTCACAAAAACCAATCGGTGCAACTGTTGCATTACGTTACGCTGGGTTATGGTTTCTTCAGTGAAGCTGGCTTTTAAACCCCTATGTACCACGACAGAATGAAAGAAGCCAGTACCAAGCTAAATCTTAAGACAAATAATGCTTAATTTTGTTACAATCTCTACTGTCACAATTATTGCTATGAGTACTTCAAAGAACAGACAAACAGACAAGTGCACATATTTTACAAGCCTTACCTTTTTCAGGCCATGAAACTGGAGAGCTATCCCGAGATTTGGATTTTAAGTGTCCAACTAAAGCATATTGTTCAGGAACTTTATAGAGTTTCTCAGAACCAGGGCTGAGGTCGTCTGGCCTCTGCACCAACAGCCTGTCCGAGAGTACTGGAGAGTTATTGTCATAGGGTGAGACTTCTCCACTTGAGATCTTGTTGGAATCAGTAGATGAGTGTCGTCCTCCCAAAGAATAAGAGACCTCTGCCCTCATCAGATCTGGACTCCTGTTAAAGATGATCACATCAGATTTTAGCTAATTCAAACTTACCAAACTATGTGTCACGTGTTCATTACGTGACCTCAAAGCGCATTACTAAAAGTTACACAGCTAAACAAGGTGTCAGCCGTGGCTCAGTGGTAGCACTCTCGCCTCTTAGTCAGACGATCGTGCGTTCAAGCCTCAGTTCAGAGACTTGAGCACATAATCCAGACTGGCACTTCACTGCAGTACTGAGGGAGTGTTAAACCGAGGTGCCGTCTGCCCTCAGGTGGATGTAAAAGATCTCATGGCACTATTCATTGAAGAACAGGGGAGATCTTCCAGTGTCCTGGCCCACATTTATACCTCAACCAATATCACTAAAACAGATTTTCTGGTCATTCATCCCATTGGCAGTGGGACTTTGCTGTAGGAAAATTGCCTGCCAAGTTTATCCACTTTGCAACAGTGACTACACTTCAAAACGAATCCATTGGCTGTGAAGCGCTTTGGGACGTCCTGAGATCATGAAAGGCGCTATATAAATGCAAGTTCTATCTTTTTTTCTTTAACAGAATTTTTTTTCTGTTTTGAGCTCATCAGGATGAGGTGTGTCAGCATTAAGAATCTGAATCCTTTTGCACTTTTCATATCAGTCTGTGTATCAAGTAGTTCCAGCTCAGCTGTTGCACAATCAATAAATTCACAAAAAAGCTCCCTTGGCTTTGCCTCTACTCCGAATTAACTGCAACCTCTCGTACATAATTAGTCCAGGAACAGGGGTGATTCCATTTCATTTGGGACCTTTACAATCATCAGAGAGGAAACTTTCACTCTATCATTCGGGGCTGAATCTCAACCCAAGGCCCTGAGGTGAAAGGCCAGAGCTGTTAATCGACTTTTACAAATTTGTTAAATACATTTTGTCAACTAATAATGTTCATGTCATAAAAGATAATATTTATTTTAGCCTGTTAGAAGTCAAATATCCATGTTAATTACTGAGGCAGTCATTTCTGTCCTTTCCTTTATAATTCAAGAATCACTGTCAAAGTCCATTCTTACAAGGAGGGAGACCCAATCTAAGCTCATCTATCCAGAAAAACAAAATTATGACCGTCCTTCCATTCACATCATAGGAACAAGAATAGACCATTCAACCCTTCGAGCCTGTTCCGCCATTCAATCAGATCATAGCTGATCTGTACCTCAACTCCATTTACCCGCTTTAGCTCCATATGCATTGATACCCTTACCCAACAAAAATCTATTGATCTCAGTCTTGGAAGCTCCAACTGCCCCCCAGCATCCACATCGTTTTGGGGGAAGAGAATTCCAGATTTCTACTAGTGTGTGTGGAAAAAGTGCTTTCTTATTTCCCTCCTAAATGACCTAGCTCTAATTTTATTATAGCCCCTCGTTCTTGATTCCCCCACCAGAGGAAATAGTTTCTCTGTCTCTACCCTGTCAAATCCTTTTAACATTTTAAGCCTCTTCAGCAGATCACCCCTTAACCGTATAAACTGAATTGAATAGAAGCCAGGTTTATGCAATCTGTCCTCATAATTTAACCCTGCAAGCCCCAGTGTAATTCTGGTGAATCTGTGCTGCACTCCCTCCTAGGCCAATATATCCTTCCTGAGGTATGGTGCCAAAAACTGAGCACAATACTCCAGATGGGGTCTAACCAAGGCTCTGTACAACTGAAACATAAATTCCTCCCCTTTGTAATCTAGCCCCAGGAGATAAAGGCCAACATTCCAATAGCCTTTTGATTCTTTTTTGTACCTGTCTTGAAGAAGTGATTTGTGTACTTGAATGATTCTATGGTTTTCGCTTCCACTTTTTTGGGTTCCAATCCAGAGTAAACTGATGGGATGAAAGTATCCTCTGTCAGCTGGCTGTAAAGGGTTGCATGTATCATGAGTTTGGATAGTTTCTAGTGGGTACGGATCGATAGCACAAAAATGCCCCAGTCCAATTCAAATTGCCACTAAATTGACAAACTTACTCATCGACCACAGAATGACTGATGTGGGAAACAAAGCTGAATGTTACATTTGTGCAGAAGGAGGTGCTCTTCTGAGGTTGGAGTTCAGGCACATTAACCACGTGATCAAGTGACCATTCTATAACTAAAATAACCATGTTATACGTAGGGTAACCATTCTAAAAGGAAACCTGCTGTCCTCACCCAAGCTGGCCTACATGTGACTCCAGTGCCACACCAATGTTGTAGACTCTTGATTGTCCTCTGAAGTGGCCCAGCAAGCCAGTCGGTTGTTTCAAAACCACTATCAGGGCAGCTAGGGTTGGGCAATAAATGCTGGCCTGGCCTGCGATGCCCATATCCCGAGAATGCATATATCTGACCTATTACCTGGGGAATGCGTCAGCATCAAGCTGTCAGCCATGACTCAGTGGTAGCACTCTGGGCTCTGAGTCAGAAGGTTGTGCGTACAAGTCGCATTCCAGAGAATTGAGGACATAATCTAGGCTGACATTTCAGTGCAGATCCTTGGTTTTATTAGAGAGAGCAGAAGAGTTCTCCCCAGTGTCCTGGCCAATATTTATCCCTCAACCAACATCACAAAAACAGAGGATCTGCTCATTATCTCATTGCTGTTTGTGGGAGCTTGCTGTGTGTAAATTAGCCGCTGCATTTCCTACATTACAACAGTGACTACACTTCAAAAAGTACTTAATTGGTTTTATATATAAAAATTCACGCATAAAAAAAGAAAAAATGTGCAATTTCTACTTGTTCAGCTGATGCTGTCTTCACCTTACTAGCCAAAATTAATGTTTTGAGGTTTTCCAAAATCAGGGCACATATTCTGGACTATATCCAGATTGCGTACATCAGAGCAAATACATGCAGACATTTAAATTTTGTAAAACAAGATTCCTCGAGGTTTTCTTAAGTGCATTGAGTGACTACTGCTGCCTACTGCTGGTTGGACATTCTCTTGTCTAGTTTGCTCATATCCTAGGCGAACAGCAGAGGTCAGTAGAGAGAAATGTATTAATCTAGGGTGAAAGACGGCACCATGACTTGAAAAAGAACCCACAGTGGCAAGAGTTACTCACGATGACTGTGAAGCTTTCCTCCGCAGCAAGTAGTCAACAACATCTGGATCTGTCTCTAGCAAGCTCATCAGCACCTCATTCTGTAGCTCCGGGGGAACCTGAGAAAGAATGCAAATCACACATTATAGACACAGGATGTATTCTGAATTTAGCATGAAACACTGCATACTTACACCATGTAAGGAATCTTGCTAAAACAATTACACTTTCATTCTTTTACATATGTAGCATTATCTAGACATTATGCAGTCTGAAGGCAGCCAAGTAGCTTGGTATATGATGAAATACATCATGGCAAGATGCATGTTTGAGCCCATGATTGCCCATCCTCATAATAGGAGGGGTCACTGGGCAGACAGCAGATGGCTCCTTACAGGGAGAGGTTGGAATGTTTGTGGTCAAATAACCCAGGCCCAGGCTCATCTGTCTCCTAGCAACTAGATAATAGAGCTGCAGGAGCAGAGGCTTGAGATTGCCTGTATGTCCTCTTGGCCAGGGAATGGTGCTATGAGACATGAAGAAGGGCAAATAATTTTTGCGTTCTTATGCCAGTTATTTTCTTAGAATCATCGTCACAAAATCAGTAACTTGAGAAGGGGGCGGGTGGTGGGGGGAGGGGGCGGGCGAGGAAGGGAAGAGCCTGCAGACAAGCTGGTTGGTAAGTACTTTGGGGATTTGATTAAAAAAAGGATTTGTTAGGGAAAAATACCAACCACATGGTAGTATGCTTGGTGGTAGCATTCTCGCCTCTGGGTCAGAAGGTTGTGGGTTCAAGTCCCACTTCACACACTTGAGCACATAATCTAGGCTGACACCTCAGTGCTATGCTGAGGGAGTGCTGCACTGTTGGAGGTGCCATCTTTCAGGTGAGATGTTAAACAAAGACCCTGTCTGTCCTCTCAGGTAGATGTAAAAGATCCCACGGCACTTTTTTGAACAAGAGCAGAGGGGGGGGGGGGGGGTCTCCCCGCTGTCCTGGGCAATATTTATCCCTCCACAAACAGCTAAAAACAGATGTTCTGGTCATTTATCTCATTGCTGTTTGTGGGACCTTGCTGTGCTCAAATTGGCTGCCACATAAGAACATAAGAAATAGGAGCAGGAGTAGGCCATTTGGCCCTTCGAGCCTGCTCCGCCATTCAATAAGATCATGGCTGATCCTCGACCTCAACTCCACTTTCCTTCACTATCCCCATATCCCTTGATTCCCTTAACATCCAAAAATCAATCGATCTCTGTCTTGAATATACTCAACGACTGAGCCTCCGCAGCCCTCTGGGGTAGAGAATTCCAAAGATTCACCACCCTCTGAGTGAAAAAATTTCTCCTCATCTCAGTCCTAAATGGCTGACCCCTTATTCTGAGACTGTGACCCCTGGTTCTAGACTTCCCAGCCAGGGCAAACATCCTCCCTGCATCTACCCTGTGAAGCCCTGTAAGAATTCTGTATGTTTCAATGAGATCACCTCTCATTCTTCTAAACTCTAGAGAATATAGGCCTAGTCTACTCAATCTCTTCTCATAGGACAATCCCCCATCCCAGGAATCAGTCTGGTGAACCTTTGTTGTACTCCCTTCTATGGCAAGTATATCCTTCCTTATGTAAGACCAAAACTGTACACAATACTCCAGGTATGGTCTCACCAGGACCCTATATAATTGTAGTAAGACGTCTTTACTTCCATACTCAAATCCACTTGTAATAAAGGCCAACATACCATTTGCTTTCCTAATTGCTTGCTGTACCTGCATGTTAACTTTCAGTGATTTGTGTACAATGACTGTCAGGTCCCTCTGAACACCAACATTTTCCAATCTCACCATTTAAAAATACTCTGCTTTTCTATTTTTCCTACCAAAGTGGATAACTTCACACTTCTCCACATTATATTCCATTTGCCATGTTCTTGCCCACTCATTTAGCCTGCCTATATCCCCTTGAAGCCTCTTTGCATCCTCCTCACAACTTACATTCCCACCTAGCTTTGCATCATCAGCAAACTTGGATATATTACATTTGGTCCCCTCATCCAAGTCATTGATATAGATTGTGAATAGCTGAGGCCCAAGCACTGATCCTTGCAGTACCCCACTAGTTACAGCCTGCCAACCTGAAAATGACCCGTTTATTCCTACTCTGTTTTCTGTCCGTTAAACAATCTTCAGTCCATGTGAGTATATTACCCCCAATCCCATGAGCCCTAATTTTGTTTAAATAACCTTTTGTGTGGCACCTTATCGAATGCTTTCTGAAAATCCAAATACATCACATCCACTGGTTCCCCTTATCTGTTCTGCTAGTTACAACCTCAAAAAACTAACAGATTTGTCAAACATGATTTCCCTTTCATAAATCTGTGTTGACTCTGCCCAATCCTATTATTATTTTTCTAAGTGCCCTGTTACCACGTCCTTAACAATAGATTCTAGCATTTTCCCTACTACTGATGTCAGGCTAACTGGTCCGTAGTTCCCCGTTTTCTCTACCCCTCCTTTCTTAAATAGTGAGGTTACATTTGCTACCTTCCAATCCGCGGGAACCGTTCTGGAATCTATGGAATTTTGGAAGATGACAACCAATGCATCCACTACCTCTATAGCCACCTCTTTTAAAACCCTAGGATGCAGGCCATCGGGTCCAGGGGATTTATTGGCTTTCAGTCCCATTAATTTCTCAAGTACTATTTTTTTTTACTAATACATTTGCTACATTACAAAAGTGACTATGTGGCGGATCGCCACCTAAACGGGCGCAATCCACTTTTCTGTCCGTGGACAATAAATCGGGCACCTTGCCTTTAAGGCGCATGCTGCCTTTAAGGCATGAAAAAAAGGAGTGGGCGTCGCCCTCAGTGTGAACTTAAAAAGAGCGGGCATTGCCCTCAACCAGTGGGGTTTTTCAGAGAGAAGTTGTAGCAGCCATTTTGCCAAGGAGTATGTAATTAAAAGCCATGTGCTCCACATATTGACTCGGCCTCAATTCGTGCTTCGCGGCAGCCACAATAACTACACTTCAAAAGTGCTTCATTGGCTGTAAAGCGCTTTGGGACATCCTGAGGTCATGAAAGGCATTACATAAATGCAAGTTCTTTCTGATTTCTCCCTTACTAGCTAACCAACTATTCATTCATGTTTGATACCCCTGCATACAGAAGCTGCAACGTATCCAGTTCCTGTACCTCAGCAACCTGTTCATTTTGTTTACCGATCCCTACAAGTTGTGAAACTTGCAAACAATTATGTTTTGCTTTTTTTAAAAACATTGAAATCTTCAGACCCAGAGAAGCAAGCATTTTAAATTAAAAGTTTGGCAGTCTTTTATTTGGAGGAAGTCAGTGTATAAATACAAAATGTTCACAGTTCTTGCCAAGTTGTTGAGTTCTTTTTTAAAAAAAAGTTGAAGCTATTTGAGTGGGCTGGGTGGGGACAGATTCTGCTCTTTGACCAAAGCCTACAATTATCTGAGTCAATAATACATAAATCCCAGAAATATCTAGGGCATTCCTTGGGAAAATTGAAATTACTGTGCCACACCATCCCTATACCTGAATTACGCACCCAGTGTACTTTACAAAAACAAATTTGGCAAGCCTTTTTATAGTAGAGAAAAAGTACTTTTTGTGTTTTGGAAATGTCATGTGATGTAATGACAGTAATGCAGTCTGTGTAATTGAAACATTATGGCCCTTGAAAATATGCTGCAAACACTTCACAAGTTCACCTGAAATTCATTTCTCTGCTATTTTGACAGAGGCTTTATCCAGTTTAAAACAAATGGGTTAAAACCTCTGCTGAAATAGAAGAAAGCTAAGTTTTAAAATGAATGGTTTAAGCGTCAGTACGCCACTGGGTAATTTCAGGGCCTATGTGCTTGCAAGTGAATGGGAAAGTTTGAGCAAACTCTTGATCATGAAATTAACGTCTCTTTGAGCAATCACGATTCTTATCAAAAGAATCCATTTTGGTTAGGCACAGAGCAGAAATTTACAGCATCCATCAGCTTCAAATGAACAGCTACCTTATCTTCTAAGGAATCAACTTGTTTTACACAACTATATAAAGTACAGGGGAGATCTAAAAAGGGGAATAAGAGGGGCAGAGAGAGAGTATGAGAACAACAACTTGCATTTATATAGCGCCTTTAACATAGCAAAATGTCCCAAGGCGCTTAATAAGAGCGTTATGAATAAAAATTGACACCAAGCCACAGAAGGAGATATCAGGACAGATGACAGAGGTAGGTTTTAAGAAGCATCTTAAAGGAGGAGAGAGAGGGAGAGGTTTAGGGAGGGAATTCTGGAATTCCCTAGGCAGCTGATAGTGGTAAACTTTCCCTCCTCATTCTTCTCGACCTGTCTGCAACCTTTGACATGGGATGCGCAAGATGCCAGAATTGGGAGGAGCGCAGAGATCTCGAAGGCTTGTAGGGCTGGAGGAGGTTAAAGAGATAGGGAGGGACAAAGCCATGGAGGGACTTGAACACAAGGATGAGGATTTTAAAATTGAGGCGTTATCGGACGGGGATCCAGTGTAGGTCAGCAAGCACAGGAATGATGGGTGAACCGGACTTGGTGCGAGTTAAGACACAGGCAGCAGAGTTCTGGATGAGCACAAGTTTATGTAGGGTGGAAGATAAGAGGCCGACCAGGAGAGCATTGGAATAGTCAAGTCTAGAGGTAACAAAGGCATGCATGAGGGTTTCAGCAGTACGTGAGCGGAGGCAGGGGCCGAGTCGGGCGATTTTATGGAGGTGGAAGTCGGCAGTCTTGGTGATGGAGTGGATATGTGGTCGGAAGCTCATCTCAGAGTCAAACACAACAGCAAGTTGCAAACGGTCTGACTCAGCTTCAGACAGTTGCCAGGGGTGGAAACGGTGGTCAGGGAATGGAGTTTCCGGCAGGGACCAAAGACAATGGGCTCAGTCTTGCCAATATTTAGTTGGAGGAAATTTCTGCTCATCCAATACTGAATATTGGACAAGCAAGTCCGACAAATCAGAGACAATGGAGGGGTCAAGAGAGGTGGAGGTGAGATAGAGCCGAGTGTCGTCAGCGTACATGTGGAACCTGACGCGTGTTTTCGGATGATATTGCCTAGGGGCAGCATGTAAATGAGAAATAGAAGGGGGCCAAGGTTAGATCCTTAGGAGACTCCAGAGGTAACGATGCGGGAGTGGGAAGAGAAGCCATTACAGGTGATTCTCTGGCTACAATTCGATAGACAAGAATGAAACCAGGCAAGGGCAGTTCCACCCAGCTGGACGACGGAGGAGAGCCATTGGAGGAGGATGGTGTGGTCAACCATGTCAAAGGCTGCAGACAGGTCGAGAAGGATGAGAACGGATAGTTTACCACCATCACAGTTACATGGGATGTAATTTGTGACTTTGATAAGGGCCTTTTCAATACTGTGGTGGTGGCGGAAACCTGGTTGGATGGATTCAAACATGGAATTGCGGGAAAGATGGGCATGGATTTGGGAAGCGACGATACGCTTTAGGACTTGAGAAGAAAGGGAGGTTGGAGATGGGCCGATAGTTTGCAAGGACAGAGGGGGGTCAAGGGTGGTTTTTTTGACCCGAGTGGTGATGACGGAAGATTTGAAGGGGCGAGGGAACCATTAACATCTGCTAACATGGGGGGGCAGGAAGGGAACTTGGTTGATCAACAGGCAGCTGAACAATGTGACAACTTTGTGACAAGAAAGACCATGAGCTCCTTGCACTTGTTATTGGAGGTGAGGGTGAGGGTGGAGGAGGCACAGGAGGGTGGTTTAAGAAGATGGTTTGTGGTGAAGAGAAGCCGGGGGTTATCTTTGCATTCCAGGATGATCTTTGAGCAGTTTTAGCAAAGGAGAACAGGACCCAATAAAGGTCCAACCAGATCTGGCGGTGGAAGGTTAAACCAATTGTCCGCCATAGACGTTCAAATCTTTGTTTAGCGCTGCCGTAACACTGAAATCATTTAAACCAGGAGGCAGCACGTTTCCGGGGGCTATCGAATTTAGCCCCCAAGGGGTACACCACCACCGCGGCGCTTTGAGTGGGGCAAGTGGTGGAAGGTATAGCCAGGCAGGGAAGTTTCATTAAGGGGAAAGGTGTCAAACACCTTTTGAAAGCCCATATACACAACATAGATAGATTAGATTAGCGGCCAACAGAAAAGGGAACCCAAAAGTCTTTTATAAACACATAAATAGTAAAAGGACAGTCAAAGAAATGTTGGGGCCAATTAGGGACCAAAAAGGAGATCTTCTTGTGGAGGCAGAGGGCATGGCTGAGGCACTAATGAGCACTTTGCATCTGTCTTCACTAGAGAAGAGGATGCCGCCAATGTAACAGTAAAGGAGGAGGCAGTAGCAATATTGGATAGGATAAAAATAGATATAGAGGATGTACTTAAAAGGTTAGCAGGCCTCAAAGTAGAAAAGTCGCCCGGTCTGGATGCGATTCATCCTAGGTTACTGAGAGAAGTAAGGGTGGATATTGCAGGGGTTCAGGCCACAGTCTTTCAATCCTCCTTGGATATGGGGGTCGTGCCAGAGGACTGGAGGATTGCAAATGTTACACATCTGTTCAAAAAGGGGAGAGGGATAAACCCGACAACTACAAATTTTCAGAACCTCTCTGGCCACAGGGGAGGTGCCACAGGACTGGAGAACAGCTAACGTAGTACCATTGTTCAAGAAGGGTAGTAGGGATAAACCAGGGAATTACAGGCCAGTGAGCCTAACATCAGTGGTAGGGAAATTATTGGAAAAAATTCTGAGGGACAGAATTAGTCTCCACTTGGAGAGGCAGGGATTAATCAAGGATAGTCAGAATGGCTTTGTCAGGGGGAGATCATGTCTGACCAATTTGATTGAATTTTGAGAGGGGGTGACTAGGTGTGTGGATGAGGGTAGTGCAGTTGATGTAGTCTACATGGACTTCAGTAAGGCATTTGACAAAGTCCCACATGGGAGACTGGTCAAGAAGGTAAGAGCCCATGGGATCCAGGGCAATTTGGCACATTGGATCCAAAATTGGCTTAGTGGCAGGAGGCAGAGGGTGATGGTCGAAGGTTGTTTTTGTGACTGGAAGCCTGTGTCCTGTGGTGTACCGCAGGGATCGGTGCTGGGTCCTTTGCTGTTTGTAGTGTACATTAATGATTTAGATATGAATGTAGGAGGCATGATCAGTAAGTTCGCAGATGACACGAAAATTGGTGGAGTGGTAAATAGCGAGGAGGGAAGCCTCAGGCGACAGGACGATATAGATGGGATGGTTAGATGGGCAGAACAGTGGCAAATGGAATTTAACCCTGAAAAGTGTGAGGTGATGCATTTTGGGAGGACTAACAAGGCAAGGGAATACACAATGAATGGTAGGATCCTAGGAAGGACAGAGGATCAGAGGGACCTTGGTGTGCATGTACATAGATCCCTGAAGGCAGCAGGACAGGTAGATAAGGTGGTTAAAAAGGCATATGGGATACTTGCCTTCATTAGCCGAGGCATAGAATATAAAAGCAGGGAGGTTATGATGGAGCTGTACAAAACGTTAGTTAGGCCACAGCTGGAATACTGTGTGCAGTTCTGGTCGCCACACTATAGGAGGGATGTGATTGCATTGGAGAGGGTGCAGAGGAGATTCACCAGGATGTTACCTGGGCTGGAGTGCTTCAGCTATGAAGAGAAACTGGACAGGCTGGGGTTGTTTTCCTTAGAGCAGAGAAGGCTGAGGGGGGACCTGATTGAGGTGTACAAAATTATGAGGGGCAAAGATAGGATAGATAGAAAGGAACTTTTCCCCTTAGTAGAGGGATCAATAACCAGGGGGCATAGTTTCAAGGTAAGGGGCAGGAGGTTTAGAGGGGATTTGAAGAAAAACTTTTTCACCCAGAGGGTGGTTGGAATCTGGAACTCACTGCCTGAAAGGGTGGTAGAGGCAGGAACCCTCACAACATTCAAGAAGCATTTAGATGAGCACTTGAAACGCAATAGCATACAAGGCTACGGACCAAGTGCTGGAAAATGGGATTAGAATAGACAGGGTTTGATGGCCGGCGTGGATATGATGGGCCAAAGGGCCTCTTTCTGTGCTGTATAACTCTATGGGCTGGATTTTGATACTGGGGCGGGCTGGGGTCGTGTAATCCGCATTTCGTGTTAGCCACCCGAATCTAAATCGATGTGAGAGATTGATGCGATTTTAACATAATTGGCCAATTGAGTTCCAACGTGTGGGAACCCATGGCCAGTGAGTGTTTCCAGTCTGAAAGTCGCCTCCGATGACGTCATCATTGCTGCTGCATTTAAGGTCTGCAACAAGCCTTGCTTCTTCTGCAGACTGCCAAGCTTTTGCCCTTGCATGTTAGATGCAACTGCAGGAAGAATGGCCAGCCAGAGATCTAGGTCTGCACCCCGCTTTGATGACGTTGCCCTGCAGGCTTTAGTAGAGGGAGCAAGAGCAGAGAGGTGCTCTTCCCTTCTTCAGGGAGGAAGAAGCCTCCCCAGCAAACCAAGGCTATGTGGATCCAGGTGGCAGAGGAGGTCAACTCCTGGTCAATAACCCGCAGAACCTGGCTTCAGTGCAGGAAGAGGCTTCATGATCTTCTGCGCCCTGGAAAAGTGAGTATGAATTTCCCATCACCCTCAATCTGATCCCCATCGCCTCTCCTCACCAGCACTCAGCTTTAGCAATCTCTTCCTCCACATCCCACTTGAAACTGACATCCATGCACCCTTACCCATTCCCTCTCTCTCTATGGTCACATTCACCTAACTATTCGACTATGCAGCCCTCACACTCTGTATCACTGTGATGCAATTACAACTTACAACACACAGGGAGGGCCCTTGGTCTTGCTACCTCACTCCATCTTTGTCTCCTTCTAAGCATCTATGCTATGGATTCTCTACACTCACTCCTTCATTCTCACTCAAACTCCACTTGTCTCCCTCATTGCAGGAAAAGAGAGCTCACAATAAGAGGGAAAGAGCGAGGACAGGAGAAGGGCCACCCTCAGTAGCTCAGCTCACCACCTGGGAGGAGGCGGTCCTGGAGATGGGAGTGGAGGAAGATTCCCAAGTGGGGGACAGACAGACGGGCGCATCACAGCAAGCTGGTGACAGAATAGTTTACCATCTCTCTCAATGACATTGCATGAGTCGCTGATAATGATTCTGAAGCTCTAACAGATGGACTTATGATCATCTGCAATATGCAATGTGCATGTAACCTTGGCCTCACATCTCTGACTCTTTCCTTTACTCCCCCCCAGAACCATTGCAAGCACCCGTCCCCACTGTCCAGGAGGAAGAGCATGAGCCTCAAGACTCCTCAGAGGAAGCTGCAACCTCTGAGGGCGCAGCATCAGCAGGAATCAGCGCACCCAGCACCAGCGCAGACACTCACACCTCGGAGGGAACATCGCGAGATAGAGTAGTGTTGTCACCTGGTGTATCACAGCTCACAAGTGAGCATCAGCAGATAGTGGAGACAGGGACAGCAGTGGAGAGTCCTAGTCGGAGGGCGCAGGACTCGCCCAGCTCCTCTCAGCTGTATGTCGACCCTCTGCCTCTGGGTCCATCCATAAGATCAGCGGTGCTGGAACTCCAGGAACAGATGCAGGAGTCTCTGACAGGTTTTGTCTCCAGGGTCGCGGAGAGTGTGGAGCGAATGGAGGAGTCCATTGCGAACATGAGCAGAGCCTTTGTGGAGTCTTTGGCGCATGAATGCATCACCACGGAAAGGATGGCAACCTCCGTGGAAAGGATGGGTACAGTAGAGGAGAGGATGGCTACGGCCATGGAGGAGCTAAGTTGCCAGAGTATAGAAAACATGGTCATTGTTCAGAATAGACTGGCATCTCTTGAGGAGCGATGGTCAGCTACTGAGCATAGAAACCAGACCTTCATGGAAGTCCTCTGGAGTAGGACTTCCAGTGCAGAAACGGGTCCTCATGGCCCCCCTGAAGTGCAGTAAGGTGCTGTCAAGCCATTTGCTAGCTCTGAAGTGGGGCTGACCCATGAGAGGGATGTTAGTGGCAGACAACAAGGAAGTGGGGGCTCCTCTCCAAGCGCTCAAACAACCATGCCACTGCAAAGCCCTCGGTCAGAGCCCTACCAGAGTCCTCACCCAACTGAGATGGGCGTCTCATCCCCTGCACAGCCGCAGGAGCAGCAGACTGTTGGCGAGCCCTCACAGGTTCGCAACCCCAGAGGACGCCCGCCAAAGTTGTCGAGACAGGAGCAGCAAGAAAGTGAGCAAGGGGCCTCCACATCTGCTGAAGCTACAGGGGAAGCACCACGTAGGAGCACGCGTAAGAGAAAGATAGTGCACAAATAGTCACAAGGGTAGTCACTTGGGTGAATTTTGATGTTTTACGTTAAAAAGTCATCAGATGATTACTGTAAATAAAAAATCTGATGGCTACTGCTGTAGTTGTGGCGTGTGTCATTTCGCGAATGGGACTTCCACATTGAGGGCTTAGGATTACTTGCAATTGTCAGTATGGTGTTCAAATTGCTAGGAATCTGCTGGTTCTTGGCCATTGTCGATGCTCAGGTAAGAAGCTGTGAGGCAAAAGTGCTTGATTGGCTAGGCTAAGCAAATCTGGCCAAGATGAGTGCGTTCCTTGCATCCCGGGCAGCAATGTTCTCGCGTACTGCTGCCGCTGGTTGATGGGCCTCTGCAAGATGTTCATTTTCGCTCTCCTCCTCCTCATCTGAGGAGGATATGTGACAAGCCACTTGGTCCTCAGGAATCTGCAAGCCATGACGCTGTGCCATGTTGTGAAGTGCACAGCAAACCACGACGATTCTGGAGACCCTGGCTGCTAAATACTGCAGGGCTCCACCTGATCTATCCAGGCATCTGAAGCGCATCTTCAGCAAACCGATGGTTTGCTCGATTATGGCTCTGGTGGAAATGTGGCTGGAGTTGTAGCTCTCCTCAGCTTCGTTGGATGGGCTCCTCAACGGTGTCATTAGCCACATCTTCAGGGGATAGCCCTTGTCTCCAAGTAGCCATCCGTTAAGTTGGTCTGGCGGACTGAATAGCGGAGGCACTCTAGACTGGCGCAGTATGAAGGAGTCATGGCAACTGCCAGGGTACTTGGCACAAACATGCAAAATTTCCTTCTTGTGGTCACACACCAGCTGAACGTTAAGGGAGTGGAAGCCCTTGCGGTTGACAAAAATACCTGGATTGCGATGGGGTGCCTTCAGGGCCACATGTGTGCAGTCAACGACGCCCTGCACCCTTGGAAAGCCTGCCAGATTAGCTAATCCAACCGCACCCGCCGTGACACTTGCTTGATCCTTGGTGAAATGGATGTGAGTGTGCACGATGGCAAAGAGGGCATCGGTTACCCGCGTGATGCAAGTGTGTGCGGCCGCCTGGGAGATGCCGCTGATGTCAGCTGCTGATCCCTGGAATGACCCTGAGGCAAAAAAAAGTTGAGTGCGGTGGTGACTTTGAAGGCCACTGGTAAGGGTTGTCCAACTGGTCCTCTGGACTCCAGGTCTTGTTGCAGCATTGCGCAGATGTCACCCACTACCTCTCACAAAAGTCGGAGCCGCCTTTGGCACTGCTGCTCAGACATGTTGAGGTAGCTGACCCTGTGTCTGTAGACCCTGTTTGGGGGGTATCTCCTGCGCCGACGGGCTTCCATGCGCTGGCCCCTTCTGGCCTGTGCAGCTTCAGGTGGGTGAGCAGCAGCTTGGCGCTCCTGTTGTTGCTGCTGCTGTTGTTCATGGTTCTGCCGGTGCCGCGGCTGGTCTTCGACCTCATCTAATGTCCAGAAGGGAAGGAAATAAATGGCTCCCATGCTTCTGGTATATGCCTCAGTTGAGGAAGCGCTCAGTCAAGGTGGCGAGAGGGGTTTCCCAGGAGGTCACACTGGAGATGGGTGTCAGGCTCCAAACTTCCACAGCTGTGGTTATGCCTTCTAAAAGTTCCCCCAGACCTGAGACAGCAAAGTCCTGCCACCTGCAAATGATGGCTGATCAAATCTCCTATTTAATGGCTGAGCTGCAGCTGATAGTCAGCAATCTAATTGTGCTACCGCCAGGTTTAACCGTCGTGCTTCAGAACAGGCGTGCTTCACGTGGGAAAAGGGTTAAAATCACAAAGGCCTATCAAAATGGCATTATAGAGGCAATTTGGTGCTTGTTAAGGGCCTTAACGGCCTATCCCGCCTACAGAGACGGGACCAGTAGACACGATTTAATGAAAACTGCGTGGAGGCGGGATGGAGGCGGGGTTGGGCCCGCCCGCCAGTTTTTGCAATTTTAACCACCCACACACCTCCAATCCTGCCTCAACGGCCCGATGAAAATCCAGCCCTATGACTACACACCAGTCAGCCTAACGTCAGTGGTGGGGAAACTTTAGAGACAATAATCCGGGAAAAAATTCATTGGCATTTGGAAATGTATGGGCTAATAAATGAAAGTCAGCACGGATTTGTTAAAGGCAAATCGTGTTTGACTAAGTTGATTGAGTTCTTTGATTAGGGGTACGGTAGCATAGTGGTTACGTTACTGGACTAGTAATCCAGAGGCCTGGATTAATAATCCAAACACAATTGTTCAAATTCCATTTAAACTGAATTTAAATTCAGTTATTTAAATCAATCAGGAATAAAAAGCTAGTATCAGTAATGGTGACCATGAAACTAACAGATTGTCGTAAAAACCCATCTGGTTCACTAATGTCCTTGAGGGAAGGAAAACTGCCATCTTTACCTGGTCTAACCTATACGTGACTCCAGACCCACAGCAAGGTGGTTGACTCTTAACTGTCCTCTGAAATGGCCGAGCAAGCCATTCAGCTGTACCAAACCGGTACAGAAAACACGAAGAAGAATAAAACCAGACGGACCACCCTGCATCGACCTCGTCACTGGCTTCGGACAGGACAAAGGCACACCAAGCCCAGTCCTCCTCACTAACATCTGGGGACTTGTGCCAAAATTGGGAGAGCTGTCCCACAAACTAGTCAAGCAACAGCCTGACATAGTCATACTCACAGAATCATACCTTCAGCCAACGTCTCAGACACTTCTATCATTATCCCTGGGTAGGTCTTGTCCCACCGGCGGCACAGTGGTATACAGTCGGGAGGGAGTGGCCCTGGGAGTTCTCAACATTGACGTCTGACCCCAAGAAGTCTCATGCCTTCAGGTCAAGCATGGGCAAGGAAACCTCCTGCTGATTACCACCTACCGCCCTCCCTCCCTCAGCTGATGAATCAGTACTTCTCCATGTTGAACACTACTTGGAAGAAGCACGGAGAGTAGCAAGGGCACAGAATGTACTCTGGGTGGGGGACTTCAAGTCCATCACCAAGAGTGGCTCGGTAGCACCAATACTGACCGAGCTGGCAGAGTCCTGAAGGACATAGTTGCCAGATTGGGCCTGTGACAGGTGGCGAGAGAACCAACACGAGGGGAAAAACCTACTTGATCTCGTCCTCACCAATCTACCCATCTCAGATGCATCTGTCCATGACAGTATTGGTAGCAGTGACCACCGCACAGTCCTTGTGGAGACGAAGTCCCATCTTCACAGAGGACACCCTCCATCGTGTTGTGTGGCACTACCACCGTGCTAATTGGGATAGATTCAGAACAGATCGAGCAGCTCAAAATTGGGCATCCATGAGGCACTGTGAGCCATCAGCAGCAGCAGAATTGTATTCCACCACAATCTGTAACCTCAAGGCACGGCATATCCCTCACTCTACCCATTACCATCAAGCCATTGGACCAACCCTGGTTCAATGAGGAGTGTAGAAGAGCATACCAGGAGCAGCACCAGACGTACCTAAAAATGAGGTGGCAACCTGGGGCTGCTGCAACACAGGGCTACATGCATGCTAAACGGGAGAAGCAGCATACTATAGACAGAGCTAAGCGATTCCACAACCAATGGATCAGATCAAAGCTCTGCAGTCCTGCCACAGCCAGTCATGAATGGTGGTGGACCATTAAACAACTAACGGGAGCAGGAAGCTCCAGAAACATCCCCATCCGCAATGATGGTGGAGCCCAGCACGCAAGTGCAAATGACAAGGCTGAAGCGTTTGCAACCATCTTCAGCCAGAAGTGCCGAGTGGATAATCCATCTTAGCCTCCTCCGGGGGTCCCCACCATCACAGAAGCCAGTCTTCAACCAATTCAATTCACTCCAGGTGATATCAAGAAACGGCTGAGCGCAAAGGCTATGGGCCCCGACAAAATCCCGGCTGTCATGCTGAAGACTTATGCTCTGGAACTAGCCGCGCCTCTAGCCAAACTGTTCCAATACAGCTACAACACTGGCATCTACCCGACAATGTGGAAAATTGCCCAGGTATATCTTGTCCACAAAAAGGACAAATCCAATCCAACCAATTACCGCCCCATCAAGTCTACTCTCAATCATCAGCAAAGTGATGGAAGGTGTCATCGACAGTGCTATTAAGCACCACTTATTCACCAATAACCTGCTCACCGATGCTCAGTTAGGGTTCCGCCATGATCACTCAGCTCCAGACCTAATTACAGCCTTGGTCCAAACATGGACAAAAGAGCTGAATAGGTGAGGTGTGAGAGTGACTGCCCTTGACATCAAGACAGCACTTGACTGAGTGCGGCATCAAGGAGCCCTAGTAAAATTGAAGTCAATGGGAATCAGCGGGAAAACTCCCCATTGGCTGGAGTCATCCCTAGCAAATAGGAAGATTGTTGTGGTTGTTGGAGGCCAATCATCATAGCCCTAGAACATTGCTGCAGGAGTTTCTCAGGGCAGTGTCCTAGGCCCAACCATCTTCAGCTGCTTCGTCAATGACCTTCCCTCCAACATAAGGTCAGATGTGGAGATGTTCACTGATGATTGCACAGTGCTCAGTTCCATTCGCAACTCCTCAGATAATGCAACAGTCCATGCCCGCATGCAGCAAGACCTTGACAACATTCAGGCTTGGGCTGATAATTGGCAAGTAACACAAGTGCCAGGCAATGACTATCTCCAACAAGAGAGAGTCTAACCACCGCCTCTTGACATTCAACAGCATTACCATCGCCGAATCTCCCACCATCAACATCCTGGGGGTCACCATTGACCAGAAACTTAACAGGACCAGCCACACAAATACTGTGGCTACAAGAGCAGGTCAGAGGCTGGGTATTCTGCGGCGAGTGTCTCACCTCCTGACTCCCTAAAGCCTTTCCACGATCTACAAGGCACATGTCAGGAGTGTGATGGAATACGCTCCACTTGCCTGGATGAGTGCAGCTCCAACAAAGAAGCTCGACACCATCCAGGACAAAGCAGCCCGCTTGATTGGCAGCCCATCCACCACCTTAAACATTCACTCCCTCCACCACCAGCGCACCGTGTCTGCTGTGTGTACCATCTACAAGATGGACTGCAGCAACTTGCCAAGGTTTCTTCGACAGCATCTCCCAAACCCGCGACCTCTACCACCTAGAAGGACAAGGGCGGCTGGCGCATGGGAACGCCATCACCTCCAAGTTACCCTCCAAGTCACACACCATCCTGACTTGGAAATATATCGCCGTTCCTTCATCGTCGCTGGGTCAAAATCCTGGAACTCCCTCCCTGACAGCAATGTGGGAGTACCATCACCACACGGACTGCAGCGGTTCAAGAAGGCGGTTCATCACCACCTTCTCAAGGGCAATTAGGGATGGGCAATAAATGCTGGTCTTGCCAGCGAAGCCCACATCTCAGGAACGAATTTTAAAAAAAGGGTCGGTAACCAGAGGACACAGATTTAAGGTGATTGACAAAAGAACCAGAGGCGACATGCGGAAACTTTTTTTTTTTTTACACAGCGAGTTGTGATCTGGAATGCACTGCCTGAAAGGGTGGTGGAAACAGATTCAATAGTAACTTTCTAAAGAGAATTGGATAAATATTTGAAGGGAAAACAATTACAGGACTATGGGGAAAGAGCAGGGGACTGAGATTAATTGGCTAGGTCTACCAAAGAGCTGGCAGAGGCACGATTGGCCGAATGGCCTCCTTCTGTGCTGCATCATTCTCTGATTTTAAATATATTTAAATAGCACCTTTAACATCAGGGTACAGTAGTTTGGTGATTATTTTACTGAATTAGTAATTCAGAGGCTTGGACTAATAATCCAGAGAATGAGAGTTCAAATCCCACCATGGCAGTTTGAAAATTTAAATTCAGTTTTTAAAAAAATCTGGGAATAAAATGTTGTAATCAGTAAAAGTGACCATGAAGCTGTCTAATTGTTGTAAAAACCCAACTGGTTCACCAATATCCTTTAGACAAGGAAGCCTGGTGACCTTACCTGGTCTGGCCTCTATGTGACTCCAGTCCCACACAAATGTGTTTGACTCTTAACTATCCTCTGAAGTGCATAAAACTGCTAATGGTTGAAGAAAAAGGCACACCACCACCACCTTCCCAGAGAAACTGGGGATGGGCAATAAATACCGGCTTTGCCAGTGACGCCTACATACTGATATATAAATAAAAGTAACCCAAGCACATGACATAGGAGAGCAAGGGCACATAGCAGTAGAGGAATCAGGAGAGATGACTGGAAACACTGAAAGATAGAAGTTTTGAAATGATGGGGAGAATAGTAGCAAGGGGAGGAGTTTAAGGGGGGCTTTTGCATAGAGTAGTACTGAGACACTTGAAGGATCTACTATCAACGAAGGAGTGGGGGTGGAGAGAGATGCACAGGAGGCCAGAGTTGGAGAATTAAAGGGGATCAGGCTGGGAGGTAGGGCTAGAGGAGTTTAAGAAATGGGCCCAAGGCTGTGGTGGGATCTGTAAAACCAAGACAAGGATTTTCAATTCAGTGCCTTGGGGCACAGGAAGTCAGCGCAGCCCACTGAGGTGAAAGGTGATGGGCAAGCAGGGCTTAATGCAGGACAGAATGCAGGCAGCAGAGTTTTTGGGTGAGTTTATGTAGGATGGTGTTTGGGAAGCAGTCAAAGTGAGCAGTCTTGTTCTTGGGATGTGGGTGACACTGGCAAAGGTGCAAATTTATTACCGATCCCTAGTTACCCACAGAAGGTGGTGGTGGGCCTTCTCCTTGAACTACTGCAGTCCTTGTGGTGATGGTGCAGCCACAATGCTGTTAGGTAGGGATTTCCAGGGTTTGACTTACCGACTATGAAGGAACGGTGAAATATGTCCAAGTCGGGATGGTGTGTGATTTGGAGGGGAACTTGGAGGTGATGGTGTTTCTATGATCTTGCTGCTCATCCTTCCTGGTGGTAGAGGTTGCGGCACTGGCAGGTGCTGATGAAACAAGCTAGGCGAGTTGTTGCAGTGCATTCTGTAGATATTAAACTGCAACCACAGTGCACCAGTTGTGGATACGGTAGATAATGAATCCTGAGGCAGGGTGCCAATCAAGTGAACTGCTCTGTCCTGGATGGTGTTGAGCTTTCTTGGTGTTGTTGCAATTGCACTAATCCAGACAAGTGATGAATATTTCATCACACTCATAACTTGAGCTTTGTAATTAGTGGAGAGGCTTTTGAGAGGTTAGCCAGTTAGCATCTCATTGCAGAGAACCAGTCTCTGTCTTGCTCTTGTAGCCATGTTGACAATTTGGCTGTCCAGTTAAGGTTCTGGTGAATGGTGACCCCCACCCCCAGGATGTTGATGGTAAGGGTCTTGGCAGTGGCGGTGTCGTTGAAGATCAGAGGAAGGCGGTTGGGCCATTGCTTGTTGGAGATGGTCATTACCTTGTACTTTTGTGCCATGAATGTTACCTGCCACTTGTCAGCCCAAGTCTGGATGTTATCTAGGTCCTGTTGTAGGCTGGTTTATCAGAGGAGTTGTGAATGAAGCTGAACACTGTAGAATCATCAGAAACAGCCCCACTCCTGACTTTATAATAAAGTGAAGGTCACTGATGAAGCAGCTGAAGATGGTTGGGCCAAGGATACTTTTGAGGAACTCCTGATGCAACCATGATTGATCTCTAACAACCACAACCATCTTCCTTTGCGTCAGGTATAACTCCAGCTACTGGAGAATTTCCCCCTCAACTCCCAGTGGCCTCAGTTTTGCAAAAGTGCCTGGATGCAATATTTGGTTAAATGCTGTCTTGATGTGGAGATCAGTTATTCTTTGATTGTAGCACTGCTTATTGTCTGCTATTTTTGGTGTTTAATATGCAGGTTGCTTTGTGATGTATCTTTACTAGATCAGTGCCTCACTCTACAGTACACCTGCCATGCTATTCTACACTCCCTATTGAACCAGGGTTGGTCTCCTGGCTTGATGGTGATGGCAGAGTGAATAACGTGCTGGACTATGAGGTTACAGATTGCAGTGGTAAATAATTTTGCTGCTGCTGCTGATGGCCCACAGTATCTCATAGATGCAGAGTTTTGGGCTGCTGGATCAGTCCTTGGTCTCTTCCACTTAGCACAGTGTTAGTACCAGTGTTTTCACTGCGAAGATACGACTTTGTCTTCAAATAGGACTGCACAGTGGTCACTCCTGCCAACGCTATCATGGACAGACGTGTCTGTGGCAGGCAGATTAGTGAGGAAGAGGTCAAGTAAAGTTATTCCTTTGTGTTGGTTCCTTGATCATCTGATGCAGGCCCAATCTGGCAGCTATGCCCTTCGGGACTCGGCCAGCTTGGTCACTGATGTCCCCCACCCAGAGTACAGTCTCTGCTATTGCTTCCCTCATTGCTTCCTCTAAATAGTGTTCAAAATGGAGAGGTACTATTTTGTTAGTTCAGCTGGGTAGATGGTAACCAGCACGAGGTTTCCTTGGCCTTGTTTGACATGAAGCCATAAGACTTCATGCGGTCAAGCGCCAATGATGAAGACTCTTAGGGCCAAGCACACCCGACTGTTTACCACTTCTGGTGGGGATTATTCTGCCAGCGGGACAAGGGACATATCCAGGGCTGGCAATGCAGAACTCCGGGATTTTGGCTGATAGGTACAAGTCTGGAATATGAATATGTCAGGTTGTTGTTCGACTGTTCTGTGGGACAGCTCTGCCAACTTAGACACCAATCCCCAGACGCTAGTCAGGAGGAATTTGCAGGGTTGACTGAGCTGGTATTGCCCCAGAGTCTTATCCTGATTTGAAGCAACTAAACTGGTTATACACCTCTATATCTAACTGACAAAGTCTGTTGCAAATGCAGTTGGCATTCACAGGAGTTGTTACATTTGGGTCATGATAGATTGTTCAAGGGAACGTTCCTGAAGTTGCTAGAATAGATTGAGTATTGTTTTCACTAGGTACAGTGGTTAAGCTATGAACAGTACCATTGTTCAATAAGCTAACTAGCCAAGTAGCTCTGTGATTTAGTAAAGTAACTATACTTGCATAAGAGGTTAAACATTCGAGTGTTTCTACAGAGTTCATTATGAATAACTAACCAAGCAGGGTATGCTTGTATCATTTAGGCTAGTTTGATGCAGAATAGTGTAGTGAGTATAGCATATTACCCATTGTATTAGCTAGTACAGTGTTGGCAATAAAAACAGAAAATGCTGGAAACACTCAGCAGGTCAGACAGCATCAGTAGAGAGAGTGAGAAACAGAGTTAACGTTTCAGGTCGATGATCCTTCATTCCCCCAGTTCTGACAAAGGGTCATCGACCTGAAACGTTAATTCTGTTTCTCTCTCTACAGATGCTGCCTGACCTGCTGAGTGTTTCCAGCATTTTCTGTTTTTATTTCAGATTTCCAGCATCCGCAGTATTTTGCTTTTGTAACAGTGTTTGTAATGTTACTCCAGGTGATAAAGTAAATTAGTAAACTGTTCTTTCAACCTCAAATCTCAATCCAAACCAACCTAGACTGACGGGATGAATTATCTCAACTCTCCAATGGAAAAGGTAAAGCAGCTTGGGGAGTCATAACTCCAGTTCTGATCAAGAATGAGACCACAGCACAAACATGAGAATTTGTATTAAAATCAGAAGTCTCGCAGAGAAGAAGCAAAGTGTGGCAAATGCAGATGCCACACCAATGCAGCAGAGGGTGGTCTGCTGAGGATGGAGATATGGCATATTGTCTTGGCAGAGACGATGAAGCTTTATTCAGCATTTCGTCTGTATGGGTGTCAGCCCTGGCTCGGTAGTAGCACTGGTGCCTCCGAGCCAGAAGACTGTGGGTTCAAGTGCCACTCCCAAAACTTATTCAAATAATCCAGGCTGACACACCCGTGTAGTACTGAGTAAGTGGTGCACGTCGGAGGTGCCGTCTTTTAGATGAGACATAAACCGAGGCCCTGTCTGCCCTCTCGGGTGGATGTAAAAGATCCCATGTCACCATTTAGAAGAGGAGCAGGGGCGTTCTCCCCGGTGTCCTGGACAATATTCCTCTCTCAACCAACATCACTAAAACAATTTATTTGGTCATTATCGCTTTGCTGTTTGTGGGAGCTTGCTGTGCGCAATTTGGCTGTCAGGTTTTCTTCATTACAACAGTGACTACACTTCAAAAAGTACTTAATTGGCTGTAAAGCGCTTTGGGACGTCCTGAGGCGGTGAAAGGCGCTACATAAATGCAAGTTATTTCTTTCTTTTGTACTGTACTGGACCTGGGAGGTTTTGATGGTCCAAACTGGGTGCAATGAAAAGTTGAAAAGCTTTCCATTCCCCAGCACCAACAGCCCTGGTTATAAAACGTCACCTCATCTCAAACTCTACTTGTTCTACTGAAGATAAATCTATGTATGTTCCTTCACACGCATCCTACATCTTTTCTTTGACATATGAGGTTTCCCTAATTATTTCACATAATGTTTTCTGCATAAAGGACTTAAGCCAAATCACATCCTGATTTCTGGGTCAGGACATTCAGAACAATTTAGCATCAACTTTCATCTCCCTCTGTGGATCTGTTAGCTTAAAGTTTCTCATGAAATTTGGTAGTGACCTTTAACTCTTCTGCTGTCATAAATACAGTGCCTCATACCATTTTTCTGTGACAACTATGAAAATACATCAGGATGAGAAATAGTCGCAGAGAATCCAATTTGCTCAGTAGTTTCATTCTCGAAAGAAACCTTCATCAAATTTTTTTTTAAAGTTTTTAAAAATCTATATTTAGCTAATCTAATGTTGGTTTGATTGAGACAGTCCATAAAAAAGGCGACAAAATGTTTACTAAGCTGTTAATAAGTTGTTACAGTTAGAGATAGCAATGGTCTAGTCATTAGTTAAAAGTACAGTGAAACCTGCACAAAACGGACACCCGCAAAAATCGACACTTATTGACAGTCCCAAATAAATGACATTGTAAAAACAGGAACGGTAGCATAGTCGTAATGTCACTGGGCTAGTAATCCAGAGGTAAATAAAAAGCTAGTATCAGTAATGGACAGTAATCAGTAACCATGAAACTATTGGATTGTCGTGAAAACCCACCTGGTTCACTAATGTCCTTTAGGGAAGGAAATCTGCCGTCCTTACCTGGTCTGGCCTATATGTGACTCCAGACCCACAGCAATGTGGTTGACTCTTAACTGCCCTCTGATATGGCCGAGCAAGCCACTCAGTTGTAACAAACCGCTACGAAACACAATAAGAATGGACAGACCACCCGGCATCGACCTCGGCACCGGACACGGCAATGGCACATCCAGCCCAATCAACCCTGCAAAGTCCTCCTCACCAACATCTGGGGACTTGTGCCAAAATTGGGAGAGCTGTCCCACAGACTAGTCAAGCAACAGCCTGACATAGTCATACTCACAGAATCATACCTTTCAGTCATTGTCCCAGACTCTTCCATCACCATCCCTGGACAGGGGTGGCGGCACAGTGGTATACAGTCGGGAAGGAGTGGCCCTGGGAATCCTCAACATTGACTCCGGACCCCATGAAATCTCATGGCTTCAGGTCAAGCATGGGCAAGGAAACCTCCTGCTGATTACCACTTACCACCCTCCCTCAGCTGATGAATCAGTACTCTATGTTGAACACCACTTGGAAGAAGCACTGAGAATAGCAAGAGCTCAGAATGTACTCTGGGTGGGGGACTTCAATGTCTGACTAAGCTGGCCAAGTCCTGAAGGACATAACTGCCAGTCTGGGCCTGCGACACGTGGTGAGAGAACCTACACGAGGGAAAAACCTACTTGACCTCGTCCTCACCAATCTACCAATCGCAGATGCATCTGTCCATGACAGTATTGGTAGCAGTGACCACCGAACTGAGGACACCCTCCATCGTGTTGTGTGGCACTACCATCGTGCTAAATGGGATAGATTCAGAACAGATCTAGCAGCTCAAAACTGGGCATCCATGAGGCGCTGTGGGCCATCAGCAGCAGCAGAACTGTATTCCAGCACAATCTGTAACCTCATGGCCCAGCATATCCCTCACTCTACCATTATCATCAAGCCATGCGACCAACCCTGGTTCAATAAGGAGTGTAGAAGAGCATGCCAGGAGCAGCATTAGGCATACCTAAAAATGAGGTGCCAACCTTGGGAAGCTGCAACACAGGACTACATGCATGCTAAAAAGTGGAGGCAGCAAGTTATAGACATGGCTAAGCGATCCCATAATCAACGGATCAGATCAAAGCTCTGCAGTCCTGCCACATCCAGTCGTGAATGGTGGTGGACAATTAAACAACTAACAGGAGGAGGAGGCTCCATGAATATCCCCATTCTCAATGATGGTGGAGCCCAGCACGTGAGTGCAAAAGACAAGGCTGAAGCATTTGCAACCATCTTCAGCCAGAAATGCTGAGTGGATGATCCATATTGGCCTACACCTGAGGTCCCCACCATCACAGAAACCAGTCTAAAGCCAATTTGATTCACTCCACATGATATCAAGAAACAGCTGAGCGCACTGGATACAGCAAAGGCTATGGACCCCGACAACATCACGGCTATCATGCTGAAGACTTGTGCTCCAGAACTAGCTGCGCTTCTAGCCAAGCTGTTCCAATACAGTTACAACACTGGCATCTATCCGACTGTGGAAAACTGCCCAGGTATGTCCTGTCCACAAAAAGCAGGACAAATCTGATCCGGCCAATTACAGCCCCATCAGTCTACTCTCAATCATCAGCAAAGTGATGGAAGGTGTCATCGACAGTGCTATCAAGCGGCTCTTACTCACCAATAACCTGCTCACTGATGCACAGTTTGGGTCCCAGTCTGGGTTCCGCCAAGACCACTCGGCTCCAGACCTCATTACAGCCTTGGTCCAAACATGGACAAAGGAGCTGAAATGTAGAGGTGAGGCGAGAGTGACTGCCCTTGACATCAAGGCAGCATTTGACCGAGTGTGGCATCAAGGAGCCCTAGTAAAACTGAAGTCAATGGGAATCGGGGGGAAAACTCTCCACTGGCTGGAGTCATACCTAGCACAAAGGAAGATGGTTATTGTGGTTGAAGATCAATCATCACAGCCCCAGGACATCACTGCAGGAGTTCCTCAGGGCAGTGTCCTAGGCCCAACCATCTTCAGCTGCTTCATCAATGACCTTCCCTTCAACATAAGGTCAGAAATGGGGATGTTCGCTGATGATTGCACAGTGTTCAGTGCCATTCACAACTCCTCAGATAATGAAGCAGTCCATCCCCGCATGCAACAAGCCTGGACGACGTTCAGGCTTGGGCTGATAAGTGGCAGGTAACATTCGCGCCACAGAAGTGCTAGGCAATGACTATCCCCAACAAGCGAGAGTCTAACCACCGCCCCTTGACAGTCAACGGCATTACCATCGCCGAATCCCCCACCATCAACATCCTGGGGGGGTCACCATTGACCAGCAACTTAACTGGACCAGCCACATAAATACTGTGGCAACAAGAGCAGGTCAAAGGCTAGGTATTCTGCAGCAAGTGTCTCACCTCCTGACTCCCCACAGTCTTTCCACCATCTACAAGGCACAAGTAAGGAGTGTGATGGAATACTCTCCACTTGTCTGGATGAGTGCAGCTCCAACAACACTCAAGAAGCTCGACACCATCCAGGACAAAGCAGCCCCTTTGATTGACATCCCATCCACTACCTTAAACATTCACTCCCTCCACCACCGGCATACCATGGCCGCAGTGTGTACCATCTACAAGATGCACTGCAGCAACTCGCCAAGGCTTCTTCGGCAGCACCTCCCAAACCCGCGACCTCTTCCACCTAGAAGGACAAGGGCAGCAGGCGCATGGGAACACCACCACCTCCAAGTTCCCCTCCAAGTCACATACCATCCTGACTTAGAAGTATATCGCCGATCCTTCATCGCCGCTGGGTCAAAATCCTGGAACTCCCTCCCTAACAGCACTGTGGGAGTACCTTCACCACACAGACTGCAGCGGTTCAAGAAGGCAGCTCACCACCACCTTCTCAAGGGCAATTAGGGATGGACAATAAATGCTGGCCTTGCCAGCGACGCCCACATCCCATAGACGAATTAAAAAAAATAAGCTGCACCTTGAAACCACGGACACTCACAAATTACAAACTACGGATAGCTTTCAATGCGCCAAGTCCGTTTGCAATTTAAAACACGGGACACGCAGGTAAGTGCGTGGCAGCAGCAGGTGAAAGAAATGGAATTTGTGGAATGGAAATCTCTTTGCCCAGCATCCATTGTGGCAGAGAACCTGCTCTATCTCTGGGACTGAATGCTCGCACAGCTCTATCCCAGGGACAGAGTGGTTTCTCTGCCACTATGGATGCTGGGTAAAGAAGTCCCCTTTCCACAAAAGCCAGGAACTGCACCAGGCATAGGGTTCCCAACCCTCCTGGAATAATCGGTACTCTTGCGAAATGGGGCATGGGTCTCCACGGTGGTGCCTCTAGTAGCCCGGGAGATCACTGGATTTTTTAAGGGAGATTATTTACGTGGCTATTATTGCATTAAATTTCCCGCCGCAGTGGTCCCCGCAGTCCTTGACGCCACCCAACCACTGCCGCGTAGAGCACAGTTGGGAAGGGGCTGGGAATCGAGAATTGTGGGTCTCTGAAATTGGAGAAGAGATGGAGACTGGGGAATGGGATCTTGGGGAGAAATGGAGAAAAGGGAAGAGAAGGGGACTTGAAAAAGTGAAGGGACTGGGAGTCGGGAGATTGGGGCTCAAATGGGGGCTGGGGGTGGGTACAGTCATTGTTTGCAGAGCCAGGAGCAGCAGCAACATGGAGTGGGGGCAGCACTGAGAAGGAAGAATCAAGGGGGAAGGGAGAACGAAGGCTCTTAAAAGGCTATTAGACCATGGGATCCTTCTATTGAGGTAGAGACTAATATTTAATATGAAAGGGGATAGATATCTGAAAAGGAGGAATATAAAAGGATCTGCGGGACAGAGGAGAGTGTGGCAGCACCAGGGGTTGAAGGCCTCCTCCTGTGCAGTAATTTCTCGGTATCCTTTCTTCGCCTGCTCACGGGTGGCCTCCTTGTTCTTAGAACTTCTCGCACAACAGCAGCTGGTGCAAAGCCAGGAGAAAAGTAGAAGGGACCCAACCTTTGGAGGGTAAATGCATAACATTTGTAATGGTCATGTGAGCAAATGTCACATGATCGTGCAATGCACGATCAGATGTCATGTGGTCAGAACATCATGTGATCAAACCTCCAGGCATGCCTCCAACCAGAGTTGGCAACCCTAACCGGGCATTCCTTCAAACTTCATTCTGTCGAGCAACGCGCCATCCGACTTCAGGTGGTGGAATCCATTTTTTCCCCCCATTCCTGTCAAATATTCAGGTAATTCTAATTTAAAACGGTATTATGTGCAGAGCAGAGGAGCACGGGTTGCAGAGTGCAAAAGCGGCCGCGCAGGAGGAAAGCTCCGGTCAGACTGCGAGAAACGGGCTTGACGTGCGAGCCGAGCACTCAAAAGCCATCTGAAAATATGCGAGTGGCTGGAGAGAGGGGGGAAAAAAATAAACCTGCGAAAGGAGTGTCACATCTCACTCCACCAGTAAGTCAGGTACTGATGAGCTGTCAGCAGCCCCTACCCACCCCCAGCACTTCAAACATTAGCAGCTGCAGTGCACAGAGGGAGGGAGGGAGGGAGGGGGTCCTAGACAGGGGTCATTAATTCCCCCCCCTCCCCCCAATTTGGATGGGAACTCCCAGGCACTCCGGACCTAAACTGCCACCTTGCTCTGTGCAGGCTGCCAACGTAGCAGATCCCAGGATCAGGGCATCTGTCCCTCAATGGAAAAGGAAACTGGAATGGCAATGAACTGGGAAACCCAATGAACAGAAAATAGAACTGAAATCACATCCTGCTGGCAGGTGTCCAGAATTAAGCACGATCCCAGGTGAGGGCAAAAAAAGGAGCGCTGCAGGAGATGCAGCCAATCCTGGGATATTTGGCTTATTCGGTTTACTGTACATACAATGACCATTTTGAAAATAAGGACACCTGCAGATAAAGGACAACTGATGTCCCAAAGTTACAGGTTTCACTGTACAGCTTTGGCTCATATATCTAATGGAGAAATATACAAAAGCAATTCATTTAACAGAACACTGGGAAAATCTAATTACACTCAGGATATCCTTAACTGAACACCCAGAAAACTGGAAATCAGGGCTTTCTAATTGGAACACCCTTTAACTGAAGAAATAACCAACCCGTTTATTTCTCAGCTGAAACTAAATGCAGCATCTAAACGCAACCATTTTTATTTTAAAAAACTGCACAAAATGTTTATGAAACCCAAAAGTACAAGCACAGGCTGGTTAGTGCTGAGGAACAAAATGGTTTTTTTGCACTGTTGCATGACCAGTGAATTGTTTTCTTTTATAAAAGACTCTGTCCACGTGCCCATAGTTGAGTTGGCACAGTAAACTGTTTCAAAAAGCATCACTGCAGAATGAGCCAAATTAACAGGATAATCGCCTACGCTTTAACACAAAGTGGAACCATGCTTGGGCTAATGTCAAGGGACAAAATGTTCATGTATGCTTGAACAAAGCTGTGAGAGAGAAGGTAGAGCGTGAGGAGGAGGGAATTTAAAAAGGAAAGGATTTGATAGGGTAGATAGAGAGAAAGTATTTCCTCTGGTGGGGGAGTCCAGAACAAAGGGGCATAACCTTGAAATTAGAGCTAGACCATTCAGGGGTGATGTCAGGAAGCACTTCTTCAGGAACGTCTTAAAGGAAAAGAGGGGTGGAGAGATTTAGGGAGGGAATTCCAGAGCTTAGGACCCAGGCAGCTAAAGTCACAGCCGCCAACGCTTGGGCAGAAGAAGTTGGGGATGCACAAGAGGCCAGAATTGGAGAAACGCAGAGTCCTCGAAGGGTTGTAGGGCTGGAGGAGGTTACAAAGATAGGAAGGGCGAGGCCATGGAGGGATTTGAACACAAGGATGGAAATTGTAAATTTGAGACATTGGTGGACCGGGATCCAACGCAGGTCAGCGAGCACAGGAGTGACGCGTGAACAGGACTTGGTGTGAGTTAGGAAATGGGCAGCAGAGCTTTGGATGAGCTCAGGTTTATGGAGGGTGGAAAGTGGGAGGCCGGCCAGGAGAGCATTGGAATAGCTGAATCTGGAGGTAAACTCTCTTCCATCTCCTAGTGACCAGTCATAGAACAGCATTACCTGATGCCTGGGGAAAAGGATCCCTACCCAGGAATGAGTACATAGTGTGGTCTGGGACCCAAGGAGAAGGCTAAAACTAAAATAAACAACATATTCCTAATATCACAATGAGTTGAGTTTTAAGAATGTGATTTGCCAAGTCTATCTGTACAATATTGGAAACATCGAAACATAGAAGATAGGAGGAGTAGGCCATTCGGCCCCTCGAGCCTGCTCCGCCATTCAATGCGATCATGGCTGATCATCCAAATTCAGTACCCTGTCCCTGCTTTCTCCCCATATCCCTTGATCCTCTTAGCCTTAAGAAATATATCTAACTCCTTCTTGAATATATTTACTGAATTGGCCTCAACTGCCTTCTGTGGTAGAGAATTCCACAGGTTCACCACTCTCTGGGTGAAGAAATTCCTCCTCATCTCAGTCCTAAATGGCTTACCCCTTATCTTTAGACTGTGACCCCTGGTTCTGGACTCCCCCGCCATCGGAAACAGCCTTCCTGCATCTAGTCTGTCTAGTCCTGTTAGAATTTTATAAGTTTCAATGAAACTGTTACTACCTTTCTTGCTACCAGCTGGTTTTAGTTTATTTTGCATCACTGACAGTGTGGTATTTCAGGATCATGCAGTGTAATCTCTCCATTATCATACCCATTTGTACAAGAAACTGTACACGTTTGCTGCTCATTATATTTCAAACATACATAGACTGAATCTGCAATAATTTTGTGGCTGTAAAGCTGTGTTTTACAATGCTTTGAAGCTTTTACCCCTGTTGTGTTACACACTCAGATTAGTTTCAAATTTCAATGTTTGTAATCCTGCCCAAATGTGCAATATAGGCTCCTGGTACCATCCCAAACTTGTTCTTGGCCTTCCGAGCCAAACCAGCACAAGAGACGATGTTGAAGTGTCATAACTACAGCCTTTTTGCCAACTGCTAACCGCCAATCTCTTGACCATTTCGAAGGTGAAAAAGTACCTGGAGATTTTATAGAATGAGAGCAATCATTAACTGCTATTTTTTTTCTCCTCTCATCTTCATTTTAGCAAGTTTCCTTTTTAATGATCCGACTCCAATCATCTCCAGGTCATTCAAGTTTACAGATGGCATCTACCTGGCTTCAAGAGGCAGAGGCCTAGAAATCAGGGTGCAATCCTGGTGCAGCGCATGTTGAACGATCCTAATGAGGCCGAAGGTTTCGTTGGGGGGGGGGAGGTAATTCGGAGGGAGCACGAATGGTGGCCAGCAGCGACCAGTGGAATTTATGAGAAGCCTGTTCCTCCCAGCTTCACATTAATGGTGAAGTACAAAAGTTGAAGCTTACCTTTCCAGTGGCGGCCTCCAGCAGTCCCTTTAAGGATGGCTGGTTTGGCTGCTAAGCAAAGCACCTGAAGAAAATGGCCACAGTACGATGTTGCACGCTGCGGTAATTCACAATCCAATTTTGCAAGGGGTGTCTGAAATATGCATTACGCAAAGGACCGAGCGCCTATTTCAGGCACGTGCCCTGGACGCCTACGGATGAGCCCTAACCAATCAAGTTAGCGTTTTTCGGGCACTAGTTGGAATACTAAGGCCACAATATGGCGGGCAGGAAGCTTGTGCACATTTCCAGCTGGATGTGAGTCACCTGCCATATTGAGTAAGAACAAAAGATATGCATCTTTTACCCATGCTTGAAGAAGGCATTAGACACCTTGCATGTGCAAATATGGGGCCCAATGCCTTTTTGAGGCCCTCACTCCAAGATTGGTTTGCCCCGAGGCAGCTGGCCTGCCCGAATTTCAGAGCCGCCGACTCCACTGCAACATTTAAAAAAGAACCAGATAGACTCCTGATTTACCAGGACGTAGAGGATTATAGGCTTCGGGCTAAACTGGAAGGCAGATAAAAAAAAAACATTCAAGAAATACAGGCCTGGAGTTTCCGCATTATTTCCAGCCCGGTAACAGCTTAATCAGGGTGGAATCAACATCATATAGTGCAGAAGATTGCAGAATTTTAAGTGCAAGTGACTTGCGGCCATAACTACTTTGCGTTCAAGTGTCCACGATATTTTATTCTAGTTCAACAGTCCATTCGCCGAACCAGTCCCCACCCACAAAACTGGCCATGCCCCCAGCTCAGAAAGGTGAGTTTCCACCGATTGCACTCATTTGGGGTGAGGTTCATCACATTGCACCCAGATCCTCAGGTGCACAGGCACCAGGGTCATGTTAATCCAGCATTAATCACCTGACCAGCAGTTTAATTGAAACCACAGGCCTGCCCTACTGTTGCAGAAATCATCAATTAGTTTAAACAGAGTGGCATAGTGGTTAGCACTGTTGCCTCACAGCGCCAGGGACCCGGGTTCGAATCCGGCCTCGGGTGACTGTCTGTGTGGAGTTTGCACATTCTCCCCGTGTCTGAGTGGGTTTCCTCCCACAGTCCAAAGATGTGCGGGTTAGGTTGATTTGGCTATGATAAATTGACCCTCAATGTTAGGGGGGATTAAATACACGGGGATAGGGTGGGATATGTGTCGGTGCAGGCTCGATGGGCCGAAATGACCTCTATCTGCACTGTGGGGATTCTGTGATTCTGAGAAAAGTGCTGCTTCCCTTGTTCTCTCCAGCCTCACTCTGAAGGGGAATCTTTTTCACTTGCCTTTCATACCCCAGCCTAGCAAACGGAGTGGTCCTATTCCTGTTACGTATCGATTACACTGCTTGATTGCAACGATTCATGGGAGATTTTATGTTCGGGCTTATGCTAATGAATTTACACGGAAACTTGGGCATAACTTCACCTCAGCAAAACTAGCACAGTATCCGGCGCAATTTGCCGACTACACCCCATGTGTCAGGACATGCCAGGCCACAAACTTTACTCAGAAGGGTTTGTGTACCGGTGTGGGCTGAATCCCACTTCCAACAGTAGTCTCTTACACGTTGCCAGGAAACATGGTGGGGGCCAGGTAACTAGTCTCATTTAAGAAACAGCTAGATGCTGCACTGAGAAGGGGGTTGGTATTTTGACAGAATGAGATCAAATGGGCTGAAGGCCTTCTTCATCCAAACCTATCTGATGCCCAGAGTTCTTAGGAGAGATTTTCCTTGAGAGTTTTCATTCTCCCCTAGATTAATACAAAATACTAAAATATGGCTGTTCAAAATTGAATCCATTGTACTTTCACCTTCAAGATCATGGACTGAAATCAATTTTACAATCAACATAGTGACAAGATGTTCATCCTAAAGTCAAATTGCAAATGGGCAGAATAATTTAGAGAGGGCATAAGGGTAGCTGATGTGGAAAATTGAAAATTCATACTGTTGCAGAATGGGGTTGAGAAGATTGCAATGGCCTGGTTGAGAGGATTTTACTCTGCATTTAACAAACGTTGTAACTCGACTCAAGAGTATTTGATGTTGATCCTGGGTGAAAAAACTGAAAAGATCAGCGTGAAGAAGTCATTGTACCATATAGGAACAGGAGCAGATTCCCCCCCCCCAACCCCACCCCCACCCCAAGGAGACGGGACCTGGCGCGGGACGGCTACCCACCTCCTGGGAAGATGGCACGGAGGCGGGTTGGGCACCCGCCCCCAGATTCTGCCATTTTCCTGGCAGTCCCTCCTCCAAACCTGCCTCCCCAGGGCTGGCAAAATCCAGCCCTTAACTTCAGCTACCTTTTTAACTTAACTCATATTCGTCAGTGTTTCTAAAAAAATTCTGGTACGACAGAATGTAGCAAGTCAAGCCCACACTTTTAGTTCACTAAAAGAACTATAAATGAAGACAGCACATAATCTAGGCTGACACTTAGTATGAGGGAGTGCTGCCTTTCGGATGAGATGTTAAACTGAGGTCCAGTCTGCCCTCGCAGGTGGACTTTTTCGAAGAAGAGCAGGCACATACATACATAAGACGTAGGAGCATTTGGCCCCTCGAGCCTGCTCCGCCATTCAATAAGATCATGGCTGATCTGAACTAGGCCTCAACTCCACTTCCCTGCCCACTCCCCATAATCCTTCACTCCCTTACCATTCAAAAATCTGTCTATCTCCACCTTAAATATATTCAATGACCCAGCCTCCACAGCTCTCTGGGGAAGAGAATTCCAAAGAAGAAATTCCTCCTCATCTCCGTTTTAAAAGGGTGCCCCCTTATTCTGAAATTATGCCCCCGAGTTCTAGATTCCCCCACGAGAGGAAACATCCTCTCTGCATCTACCCTGTCAAGCCCCTTCAGAATCTTATGTGTTTCAATAAGATCCCCTCTCATTCTTCTAAACTTCAATGAGTATAGGCCCAATCTGCTCAACCTTTCTTCATAAGACAACCCCTTCATCTCCGGAATCAACATCGTGAATCTTCTCTGAACTGCTTCCAATGCAAGTATATCCTTCCTTAAATAAGGAGACCAAAACTGTACGCAGTACTCCAGGTGTGGTCTCACCAATACCTTGTACAGTTGTAACAGGACTTCCCTATTTTTATGCTCCATTCCCTTTGTAATAAAGGCCAACATTCCATTTGCCTTCCTAATTACTTGCTATACCTGCATGCTAACTTTGTGATTCATGTACAATGACACTCAGATCCCTCTGTACCTCAACATTTTTTAATCTCTCCCCATTTGAATAATAATTTGCTTTTTCATTTTTCCTACCAAAGTGGATAACCTTGCTTTTTTCCACATTATACTCCATCTGCCAGATTTTTGCCCACTCACTTAGCCTATCTATATCCCGTTGGAGATTCTTTGCGTCCTCCACACAATTTGCTTTCTCACCTATCTTTGTATCATCAGCAAATATGGCTACATTACACTCGATCCCTTCATCTAAGTCATTAATATAGATTGTAAATAGTTGAGGCCCCAGCACCGATCCCTGTGGCACCCCACTAGTTACAGTTTGCCAACCTGAAAATGACCCATTTATCCCGACTCTCTGGTTTCGATTAGTTAGCTAATCCTCTATCCATGCTAATATATTACCCCCACCACCCCGTGAGCTCTTATCTTGTGCAGTAACCTTTTATGTGGCACCTTATCGAATGCCTTCTGGAAATCCAAATACACGACATCTACTGGTTCCCCTTTATCCACCCTGCTCATTACATCCTCAAAGAACTCCAGCAAATTTGTCAAACATGATTTCCCTTTCACAAAACCATGCTGACTCTGCTTGACTATATTATGATTTTCTAAATGTCCTGCTACCACTTCCTTAATGATGAACTCCAACATTTTCCCAATGACAGATGTTAGGCTAACTGGTCTATAGTTGCCTGCTTTCTGTCTCCCTCCTTTCTTAAATTGGGGCTTTACATTTGCGGTTTTCCAGTCCGCTGGGACCTCTCCAGAATCCAGGGAATTTTGGTAGATTACAACCAATGCATCCACTATCTCTGCAGCCACCTCTTTTAAGACTCTAGGATGCAGGCCATCGGGTCCAGGGGACCTGTCCACCTTTAGTCCCATTAGTTTGCCTAGTACTTTTTCTCTAGTGATAGTGATTGTTTTAAGTTCCCCCCCCACCCCCCACCCCAATAGCCCCTTGATTATCCATTATTGGGATGCTTTTAGTGTCTTCTACCGTGAAGACTGATACAGAAAATTTGTTCAAAGTCTCCGCCATTTCCCTGTATCCCATTATTAATTCCCCAGACTTATCCTCTAGGGGACCAACATTTACTTTAGCTACTCTCTTCCTTTTTATATACCTGTAGATGCTCTTACTATCTGTTTTTATATTTCTTGCTAGCTTACTCTCATAAGCTATCTTCTCTATCATTTTTTTAGTCGTCCTTTGGTTTTTAAAAATTCCCAATCCTCTGGCCTTCAACTATTGTTTGCTACATTGTATGCCTTTGTTTTCAATTTGATACCATCCTTTACTTCCTTAGTTAGCCACGGATGGTTCATCCTTCTCTTAGAGTCTTTCTTTCTCACTGGAATATATCTTTGCTGAGAGTTGTCCTGGCCAGTATTTATCCCTCATCCAACATCACTAAAAAAAAGATTTGATCATTACCACATTGTGGTTTGTGGGACCTTACTGTGTGCAAATTGGCTGCTGCGTTGACTTCAAAAAGCGTTTCATTGGATGTAAAGCGCTTTGGGATGCCCTGAAGTCATGAAAGGCGCTATATGAATGCAAGTTGTTGCTTTCTTTCTGTCTTTCTTAGTAGTACAAATCTGGAATTCACTCCTCCAAAAGGCTGTGAATGCTGGGACAAGAGCTTTCAAGACTGAAATCGATAGATTTGTGTTAGGTAAGGGTATCAAGGGATATGGAGCAAAGGCGGGTAAATGGAGCTGAGGTACAGATCAGCCATGATCTAATTGAGCAGGCTTGATAGGTTGAATATTTAGAAGCTCCTGTTCCTATATGGTACAATGACTTCTGTTAGAACATGGCCATGCAAGGAGGCCTTGAGGAACTACAAACCAGCAATCAAAAACAAATGGTTTTCTTTCACATTTCACAACAAAAGTATGTTTAAACCCTGAGCTGGTCACAAGAAAAACTGAAATACTGCAACGACAGGCTCAGAGACTGCAGCACTTGGGATCTGCTTGACTTTCTGTGCACGCTGCCTTTTTCACACTTCTTAGGGAGGACCATGCTGCATGTCTGTTCAAGGCCAGGTCACGCATTTTAGTCAGCCTATGCAGGTCATATGCTCTTAGCGGGTGTAAATGGTTGGCAATCGCTTTCCTTTGCACCGCACTGTTAAATTGCCCCTAAAACAAGCCAGATGTTTCTTTGCTAGGGCTTAGCACAAATGTCAAAACAATAATATGAACTGTGGCCCCCTCAGAGCGGAGGAGCTTGGAAACAAAACAGAGCTGTGACTGGCTGCTCCAGAGTCGGCACAGATTCATTACAAAGGAATTCACGGGCTGTGTTTCCATGAAATTTTCACCACAGGAGGAAGAAGGGGTGAATATGGAGTGTGGATTAGATAAAACAAATATTAACACAAAAAAATCTCTAACTGTCTGGCCTTAACACAGAGGGATACCACCTGTTTTAAAACCATACTAGTTATCAGCATTCACTATATTTAGAAGCTTACTGTGTTTTAATATGATTTCATGACTACCTCCGAGTTGGCAGGGACCTTTTCTTCCGTGGTTTACAAGTATGAGGTGTTGGATCAGGAGCTGTGGTTTACAGCAAGCAATGTCAACAGGAAGCACCCCAAATCATGGCCCTGATTTTAACCTATCCAGACTGGAGGAAGGTCTCTAGCACTCAGGTACGTCATGGGGAAGGGGCTTCGGGGTGCGGGGGGGGGGGGGGTGAAACCGTGGACAGGCGAGGTCTAAACTTTCCTTGTCCTTCGGAAATTCTAAAAAAAAGTAAAACCACTTACCTTTATGGGCCTCTTTTGGCCCCAACTCCTCTTCCTGCTAGGTTGGTTGGTGGGAAAGCTACAACTGCTTCCCCGTGCAGGCCTCTGGTTAAAATTGCAGTCAGGCCCTGATGATGTCATCAGAGCCCGATCTGTATATTTAAAGAAGGACCCTGCTGGTTTCCAGTGGGTGTCCTTCCCGCCTGCTCAGAACAGCAGGTTAAAATCGGAACTTTCAGGAAGAGAGCGGGACCTTGGCAGGTAAGCCCAATGGGCAATTTTAACTGCCCGTCCGCCTGGGTTAAAAATCCACCCTACTGCTTCAGTGCTTGCTGCAGGTTTGCTCCAAGGTCTTGAATAGACAATCGCTCCCTGCTTCTGCCACTCATTGAATTCCTGACACTACCATTCAAGTTGGGAGCCACTGCTGTTGCTGCTTCAGTTTAGTCTAAAAATTAGGGGGCATAGTTTGAAAATTAGGGCCAGACCTTTTAGGAGTGAAATTAGGAAACACTTCTACACACAAAGGGTGGTAGAAGTTTGGAACTCTCTTCCGCAAACGGCAATTGATGCTCGATCAATTGTTAATTTTAAATCTGAGATTGAGCAATTGGTGCTAGATCAATTGTTAATTTTAAATCTGAGATGGATAGCTTTTTGTGAACTAAAGGTATTAAGGGATATGGGGCAAGGGCGGGTATATGGAGTTAGGTCACAGATCATGCATGATCTCACCGAATGGCAGAACAGGCTTGAGGGGCTGAATGGCCTACTCCTGTTCCTATGTTCCCATGTGCCATATGGTTCCCCCCCACCCCCCCCAACGCTCTCCATCAGTAACTTCTACGCTCATTTATCACCCTCTGAATCTGCTGTCTGACTGGTTGTGGCTATTGCCGAAGGATCTAGATCTGTACCACTTACATTCTGGTTACAATTGGCACCCAATACACAAGTTGTGTGGAAAAACACTGCAATATGCCTGCGTATCAATGATGTTGAAAAACAGCTGCACATATGCAAGCAGCATCTTCTTTACTTTAACACATAAATGACAACAGCAACACAATAAATTAAACATACTATAAGTTTACTCGTTGCCACTTTATCACCATAAAAATATGAGGCCGGAGGTCTCAGGAGACACTGTCCAATGTTGCAGAATAAAGAGGCTCCCTTACCCCCTCTACATTTGGTTCTACCTGTTTTTCTAGTTCATATTGCAAACTGAGGGTGATCCTTGGTGACAATATGATTAAAGTCAACTCTGTACTTTGCTCATCACCAATAAAGGATTAAATAAATGGCTAAAATACTTCAAAAAAGCAAAATATAGCAGATGCTGGAAATCTGAAATAAAAACAGAAAATGCTGGAAACATTCAGCAAGTCAGCAGTATGGAGAGAGGAGGTAGGATTAATGTCTCAGGTCTATAATTCTCTGTGGAGAGAGGAAGGTAGGAGTAATGGCCCAGATATTCCGATCCCTACGGGCGGGTACGTGCTGTGTACCCACCCGTAGGGACATCGGAAATGCCGGTTTTAGGCATACACAGCGCATGCGCTGAAAACCGACATTTCCGATCTGTCAAGAATGATCTTGACAGAACCTCCGGCTGCCCGGGAGAAGGGCCTCTGCGGGCGGATAGTTCCGCTTTTTGGAGACCCTCCGCCCGCAGAAAACCCTTACAATTCTTACGCCTGATAAAAGCAGGTGTAAGGCCGGCTTTTACCAGGATAAGAGTTGAAAAAAGTAAAAAAAAACTCACTGATTTATCATTTAACAATACTTTAAAAAAAAAGTTTATTTTTAGCCCCGTAAAAAACTTTAATTATTTTTTTCAAAAAATTATTATTTTTTTTTAAATACCTAATTTATTGTAATTTAAAGTCATTTTAAAAATGTGATTTAAAAAAAAAATTTATTTAAAGTTTTACTATGTTTTTGGGGTGATCTCCATTCATATATTTGACAGGTCTTCCTGTCAAATGTATGAAGGGAGATTCCCTTCTTTGATTGGCTGCCCATGGCCCACGTGATCCCAGGGAGGCTGCGAACTACATGCGCCTCTGGGATATGTGGGCCCTGCGCACTTGGAGTTTGGAGGGGCCCAGGAGCGGAAGCGTGTACGTCCCAGGAGCCCTCGGGTAAGGGCGTAGATTTTCCCAGATGGCAGGCCTCCGCCCACGGGCGGCCTGCGATCGGAATATATGGGTCAATGTCTCAGGTCTATAACTCTCTGTGGAGAGAGGAAGGCACGGTTAATGTTTCAGGTCTATATCCCTCTGTCAGAACCCTCTGTGGAGAGAGGAAGGTAAGGTGAATGTTTCATGACTATGACCCTTCGCAGATTGGGTTTTGACGAAAGGCCATCAGCCTGAAACTTTAACCTTACCTTCCTCTCTCCACAGATGCTGCCTGACCTGCAGAGTGTTTCCGGCATTTTGTGTTTTATTAAAATACTTCACTTCAAATCAGTGAATGCCATCAATTTGAGCAGCAAGAAACTGAAGCAATGTCGCGTTGGACATTGAGGAAAGTTTACACTTTTGGAAATTTTCTTTCATACTGATTCTTGGAGAACGTTACACTTTAATCTTAGCCGTCATGAAAATTTTGTTTGCAGTGACAGTGGTGATCAGTGTCAGGAAAAATTGTAACCATGGAAATCGTAATAGTTTGTTAGTCGATTGAGTTTGAAAAGCAAATTGTAGCAGTTTGGAACACAGCAATAACCTCTAGCCAAGCTGTTCCAGTACAGATACAACACTGGCATCTATCCAACAATGTGGAAAACTGCCCAGATATGTCCTGTCCACAAAAAGCAGGACTAATCCAATCCAGCAAATTACCGCCCAATCAGTCTACTCTCAATCATCAGTAAAGTGATGGAAGGTGTCGTCGACAGTGCTGTCAAGCGGCACTTACTCACCGATAACCTGCTCGCTGATGCCCAGTTTGAGTTCCGCCAGGACCACTCGGCTCCAGACCTCATTACAGCCTTGGTCCAAACATGGACAAAGGAGCTGAATTCAAGAGGTGAGGTGAGAGTGACTGCCCTGGACATCAAGGTAGCATTTGACTGAGTGTGGCATCAAGGAGCCCTAGTAAAACTGAAGTCAATGGGAATCGGGGGGAAAACTCTCCACATGCTGAAGTCATACCTAGCACAAAGGAAGATGGTTGTGGTGGTTGGAGGTCAATCATCACAGCCCCAGGACATCGCTGCAGGAGTTCCTTAGGACAGTGTCCTAGGCGCAACCATCTTCAGCTGCTTCATCAATGACCTTCCCTCCAACATAAGGTCAGAATGGGGATGTTCACTGATGACTGCCAGTTGCAACTCCTCAGAAAATGAAGCAGTCCATGCCCACATGCAACAAGACCTGGACAACAATCAGGCTTGGGCTGATAATTGGCAAGTAACATTTGTGCCACACAAGTGCCAGGCAATGACTATCTCCAACAACCACCGCCCCTTGACATTCAACGACATTACCATTGCCGAATCCCCCACCATCAACATCCTGGGGGTCACCATTGACCAGAAACTTAACTGGACCAGCCACATAAATACTGTGGCAACAAGAGCAGGTCAGAGGCTGGGTATTCTGCAGCGAGTGTCTCACCTCCTGACTCCCCAAAGCCTTTCCACCATCTACAAGGCACAAGTAAGGAGTGTGATGGAATACTCTCCACTTGCCTGGATGAGTGCAGCTCCAACAACACTCAAGAAGCTCGACACCATCCAGGACAAAGCAGCCCGCTTGATTGGCACCCCATCCACCACCTTAAACATTCACTCCCTCCACCACCGGCGTACCGTGGCTGCAGTGTGTACCATCTACATGAAGCAATGCAGCAACTCGCCAAGACTTCTTCGGCAGCACCTCCCAAACTCGCGACCTCTGCCACCTAGAAGGACAAGGGCAGCAGGCGCATGGGAACACCACCACCTCCAAGTTCCCTTCCAAATTACACACCATCCTGACTTGGAAGTATATTGCCGTTCCTTCACTGTCGCGGGGTCAAAATCCTGGAACACCCTCCCTAACAGCACTGTGGGAGAACCTTCATCACATAAACTGCAACGGTTTAAGAAGGCGGCTCACCACCACCATCTCAAGGGCAATTAGGGATGGGCAATAAATGCTGGCCTTGCCAGCGATGCCCACATCCCATGAACGAAAAAAAAAATAACCACACACGTGTAATACGAGACAGCACTAGTGATTGATAAACAGGGACGTCCACTCACCATGAATAGTGTCTCATAATTTTCAATGATCTTCTGAACAACATTGATGATGGCAGCACTCTCCTCAGCCCGAGCTGAACTTTGGACGCTGAATTCCTTGTCTGAGCTCTTCTGTTTATGGAGGAGGTTGGGGCCAAAGATTGTGGCAAGGTTAAGTGAAGTCATTTTGTTCCCAGTCACCTAAAAAGTAACAAAGCAGGAAGTAGGAAATGCAGTTTAACCAGTGCAGCTAATCGATCAACACAGAATCTGGCGGCCCCGATTCCAACGCTGATCTCCTGCCGGGAATGGGGCTGGCGGTTAAAAAGATAATTTCCCACCTCGCCTTCCGTGTTCACACCCGCCATCATTTTAACCCCCCCCCCCGAACCCAGTTGCAGGGAACTCATCAATATTTAAATGCCGGGATCCGATGACGCGATTCGGACCCGGATGTGATTTTGGCTGCCGACCACGGCAGTGGCGGCCAGTCCCGGAAACGCCAGTGAGAGTTGGTGGGAGGTGGGATCGTGGCCAGATGAGACTCAGATAAGTGAAAATTTTAATTTTTTTAAGTTTTGCTTGTGGGCCATGAGTACTCCTGTGGGTCCTTCAAGGAGTCCTTGGGACTTGCCTGCCCCCAGCTTCCCTCCCCCCAATTGAAATCACCAAACACCCACTGCTTACAATATTCTGGGGACCATTCCCGTGGGTCCCTGGCGGTGGCCTCCTGCTCCCATCTGCCGATGCTCGTCATTCTCCACGTGTTCGGGCAGGAGTCCATCCTGGAGGATGATAATGAGGCTTGGGAGCTAAAATTGCCTGGACCTCCCACCGACAACTTCGGTGGGGTTTCCCATCCGCCACTGCCCCCACCTGCTGCACTCCCACCCCGGAGTTAAAAATCAGGGCTTGGGTTTTTATTAGACCCAAACCCAAACACAACTAGTTAGTCATTGACTAGTTACCACATCTCCTGGATGCTGAATTAGAATTGGAAGAAAAAACCCTAGAAGTGCCCATTACAGCATGAGGGAGCTCTGCACAATTGACAAGACGAATGTTATTATACTGCATTATTAAACTAAACTGGTGCATTCAGGTTCACCTTTATAGCAGGCACAAGAGACGCAAAACAGGGCATGAATTCCAGAGAGATCAGTGCATCTTCTTGTTACATTGCTTGCACCCAAAACTTAGTGGCCAGTTGCTAACACAAGTACAGCATAGAATTCAAAATTTGAGCATGTTTTTCGCTGAAGCCAATTGAAGACTTGTACACTTTGACTTTATGGGGTAATTTTAATCTAACCCACCCAGTGGGAACGAGGCTGGTTCGGGTCGGACGCCCGTTTTACATCTCGTCTGATTTTACTCTCCGGGCGAGATAGGTTAAGATTCCCCCCAAAGTATGGAAATACATCTTTGCCATCACTTGCCTTCTGGGGAGTATATGATGAACAGTTATATGAAACTCAAACAGGTGGATTGAGCTTTCTAATCTTTACTGCTGTTCCTAAATTTATCGTTAATTTTACTGAGGGAGGGACAGGAGATGGAGAGACTGCCTAATAATTGATATATCAGTTTCATGTTTCAAAGAAGTTTTATCTGGGGCTTTGATCACCCAGAGAATTTAAAGGGAAAGGGTATATAATTGGGGAAATTTTCAATACAATTCCTCTTCTACATCTCTAACAAGCATTTTTTTCCATCATTACAACAGAGACTAAACTTCAAAAACTACTTCATTGGCTGCAAAGCACTTTGGGAAGTCCTGTGGTTATAAAAGGCGCTATAGAAATGCAAGTCCTTTCTTTCTTTTTAATAATATATATTTTACCTGGTCGGAGAAAGCCTCAGCTAGATTATTGTACTGCACCCCTGACATTTCAGGTTGGGCTGAGACCTCAGATAGTTGGCTAACATGAGCCAGGGTGTAATCAGTGGCAGGCTGCATTGATATAGAGGGAAGGTTGGCACGCTCCGCATTCCTGGATGCTAATCCAGGGCTACCACCCATCCCCTGACCCAGTGCATGCAAAGGACAAAGTTCAGCAAACCCTTGGACTCTCCCTGAGCTGAGATACCAGATGTCAGGAGTGTAGGTAGCACACTCGAATTGTAGATCACTTGCTAGCTAGGGGGAGATTTATTTAACTAAAACTGACTTCAATGGAAATAATAAATCGGAGACACGTAAAACAGGCTGCCGATTCCCTATCACCAGTTTTATACTATCGCACAAAGTCAAAATCTACCCCCAATGTGAGAGACACAGAAACATAGAAACTAGGAGCAGGAGTAGGCCATTCGGCCCGTCGAGCCTGCTCCACCATTCAATACGATCATGGCTGATCATCCAAATCCAGTACCCTGTCCCTGCTTTCTCACACAGAATCCCCATCGAGCCTGCACCGACACATATCCCACCCTATCCCCGTAACCCCACGTATTTAATTCCCCCTAACATATCCCATCCTATCCCTGTAACCCCACATATTTAATCCCCCCCTAACACTAAGGGTCAATTTATCATAGCCAAATCAACCTAACCCGCACATTTTTGGACTGTGGGAGGAAACCGGAGCACCCGGAGGAAACCCACGCAGACACGGGGAGAATGTGCAAACTCCACACAGACAGTCACCCGAGGCCAGATTCGAACCCGGGTCCCTGGCGCTGTGAAGGACGAAATACTTTTAATTCCAAGAATTATAAAATGTTCAGAACCATCTAGCCACTTCACCTGTTGTGACCTTGTGGTACCACTGCAGCCATTACTGAATTTTGTTTCAAAAATAAAAGTTTATTTCTTAAGGAAAAATATTTTCTGCTATTCCCTTAGCTCGGTACTGCTGCCAGCCACCGTGTGTTTAGGGCGGTAATCATGTATCATTCCTTCTAGTGGTCTGGCTGAGAAATGGCAGAAACATGCCCATGCCACACTAAGGTTTGAAAAGGAAAGAAAGAGGAGGGGAAAGAAAGAGGAGGGGAAAGAAAGAGGAGGGGAAAGAAAGAGGAGGGGAAAGAAAGAGGAGGGGAAAGAAAAAGGAGGGGAAAGAAAAAGGAGGGGAAAGAAAAAGGAGGGGAAAGAAAAAGGAGGGGAAAGAAAAAGGAGGGGAAAGAAAAGGAGGGGAAAGAAAAAGGAGGGGAAAGAAAAAGGAAAGAACTTGCATTTATACAGCACCTTTCACAACCTCAGGATGACCAAAAGTGCTTTACAGCCAATGAAGTACTTTTGAAGTATAGTCACTGTTGTAATGTAGGAAACGTGGCAGCCAATTTGCGCACAGCAAGCTCCCACACACAGCAATGTGATAACGACCAGATATTCTGTTTTAATGACATTGGTTGAGGGATTAATATTGGCCAGTACACCAGGAGAACTCTCCTTCTCTTCTTTGAATAGTGCCATGGGATCTTTTACACCCACCTGAGGAATCCTACACTCAAATCACTAAAGCAGTTTATTTTTTCCCCTTGAAAGAAAATTTCAAATGTGCATATGTGGCTGTATGTAATATTATCTACTCCTCCAGGGTTAGCAAGTTTAAACTTCAAATTATTTTAGTGCAAGTTGGGCCTGCTGCCAGACTCTTGTAAGGCATGTTACTCGGATAATAATGACAATAAATTTGGACCATTCCTTGCTGCCAACCTAATGGAATTAAAGAGTCTACTGTCATTGTTAACTACAACAATTGCACTGTTAACTATGAAATAAATTAAACATTTATAAGTTTTACTTTGACATTTCCAGAAATTTGGATCAAATTAAATTTAAACTAGAATTTTTTTAATCTCATCTATCAATTCAACTGAATGGGATCCAGGAGGAAATATACACACATCTCAGTTCCAGGGATCGTGATTGGGAGGAAGAAGGAGGGGCAGAAAGAGGAAGAAGGTAGGAGGGAAGTGAGGGGAAGATGAGGGAGTATTTTCAGAATACGTTTGCAGGGTCAGTTAAATGTCGACAACACTGGTAACCATGGCGACAACTCAATGCATTCAATGGAATTCTAAAGCTACTAAAGTCGATGTTACCCTACCTCCTGTCCAACTTTATCGAGGTTGTCTTCGGCATGATTTGCTACCATGGCAAGGAACTCCATGAGTCTGTGGAGTGTGTCACAATTACATGGCGGCAGGAGGTAAATGAGAAGCTGCAAGGCGCTGAGCTGTTCGTCCTGCTCCAGTACTAAGAAGATGAAAGTAAAGACAGTTCCAGCGTTAAAGTCAACATCACTGAGCCATAGTGTGAAATAAAAAATGAAAGCACAGTATTTCTGATATTACTATTTTATAACTCAATCTCAAGTGAAATAAAAATTGTATCCAACATCTTGCTATGCACAACACTGCTTTTCCTATTTTAAATTGATTGAAATAAGTCGTATGCTTTGTATTCTCTTTACTAATGTCTGATGGAAGGAACTATTTGGCTTGGAATAGTAATATCATGCAGACCACATCTCAGATTCCTTGCAAGTGGTCTTGTTAATTTGTGGCTTCACATCAAAGAGGTGGCTAGGGATTAAAAGAAGTTTTAAAGCGATCAGGAACCACGTTTATGTACAATAATATGTTCTAATCAATGTTGGTAGTCCGCAGTGGTAGCATGAGGGCAGAGGAGCAAGTTGGTGGTACTGAAAGTGAGAGTAGAAATTATAGTATTTACTTAAGGAATTTCCACTATGTTTTGTTTTGTTTTAGGAGAGTGGTTTTTGTGTCCTGCTCTTTCTCTATAATTCTGCATTGTAGGAGCTGTCTCCGTACACCAGTCAGCCCCTGATGCCTAATTTTGTAGGAGAAAATCCTAAAGCTCTGGAAGAAAGTCATATTGTAGTTTTATATTTTTTAAAGTCACTCACCCAACACATCATCCTTGGCAACAAATACAAGCAGAACACATTCTAGTTCAATAGTTTACAATAAAAATTTTTTTTTTTTTTATTAACAGCTGGTCAAATCTACTAAAAAGAAAACAGCTGCTTTTCCCCCCTAACTAAGGATATTTGGCTAGAAATTAGTATGTCCCCAAAAACAGGCGCGTGGATTGCAATGCAGGATCAACCTGCGCCCGTTCAAAGGAATGCAGACAGCATGCTAACGTTGTGCTGCATGCTGATTAACATGATTGTGGCATTCAGCCAGCGCTGAATGCGCTGCTGAGTGGCTGAACGCTCAGCACGGGGTCCAAGTTCGTGCGAGGCGAGCACCAATTAAAGCAAGCCTGCACTTCTTAAAGGTAGTCTGCACCTCTTAAAGGGGTGGTGCATTCTACCTGCAGCAGGTGATTCAACTGGCTGGGAAACAGAAACAGAGCAGCAAAAAAATCTACTGATGTCACAACAGGGGAGAGAGCGTTCTCTGATGCAGCACTGGAAGCCTTGGTGTAGGAGGTGAACACGAGGAGAGAGGTCCTGTTTCCACAGGGGGCCAGGAGGCCCTCCAGGCAAATGCGTAAAAGGCAATAGGATCAGATAGCCATAGTGGTCAATGACAGCAGTGTAGCCCCGAGGACCTGGACGCAGTGCAGGAAGAAATTTAATGACCACACACGAGTGGTCAAGGTCAGTGAATTCATCTTCAAATGTCATGTCCCATCATCTGCACCATTAGCCTCAGACACTGCTCAATGCACCACACCCCATCACTCACCTACCAACAAAATCTACCAAACATAGCTCACATTCATAGCTTCACCTCACCCTCACACATTTACCACTGCTGCAAGCCTCACTCCCACATCTCTCAGTTTGCACACACAGCCAGCTATTCAACCATGATAGGCATATTACCCAAACATATTGTACCACACTTAATGACATACTTCCCTTTCTCTTGCAGGACAAGGTGGCTCACAACTGGAGGCAGCAGGACCTAACTAGCGGGGGACGGGCACGCCTGCATAACCTGACCCTGATGGAGGAAACGGTGCTGGCCATTATTGGGAGGGCCATCGCTGAGCCTGTGGCCAGCGGTGGGGGCTGAAACAATACAAGATGGCGGTATCCTCAGACATAATCCACCTCCTCACATCCCAATTTCCCCATATCCCACAATCTTTTCTGATTTACAAGCTGCACATGGTGATGGGTGAACGAGACTTGGTGCGACTTAATATACGGGCCGCAGAGTTTTGGATGAGCACGTTTATGTAGGGTGGAAGATGGGAGGTCGTACAGGAGAGCATTAGAATAGTCAGGTGTAGAGGTAACAAAGGCATGAATGATACAAAGCTAGGTGGGAAAGTAAGCTGTGAGATGGAGGCAAACAAGGCTGCAAAGGGTATAGAGTGGCTAAGTGATTGGGCAAGAAGGTGGCAGATGGAGTATAATGTGGGGAAATGTGAAATTATCCATTTTGGTAGGAAGAATATAAAAGCAGAATTTTTTTTTTTTTAAAAAGGTGAGGGACTCCTAAATGTTGGTCTTCAGAAAGTTAACATGCAGGTACAGCAAGTAATTTGGAAGGCAAATGGCATGTTAGCCTTTATTGCAAGGGGGTTGGAGCATAATAGTAAGGAAGTCTTGTTGCAATTATATAGGGCTTTGGCAAGACTACAGCTGGAGTACTGTGTACAGTTTTGGTCTCCTTATCTGAAGAAGGATATACTTGTCTTTGAGGCGGTGCAACAAATGTTCACTAGATTGATTCCTGGGATGAGAGGGCTGTCCTATGAGGAGAGATTGGGGTGAATTTTAACTCCCAAAAACGGGTGGGTTGAGGTCGGGTGAGATGCAAAATTTTTTTTAAATCTCAAACCCGATCCCAACCCGCCCACTTCCGGGTTTAAATTGTCAACTCCCCAGGTGGCTGGTTGGCAATTTAAATATTTTAATGAGGCGGCAGCCTCTGATTCAACTGGCTTTGCAGGTTTAACCCTGGCAGGCTGGATTTCCCGGGCCTTGGGAAACCCGGCAGCTTAAGGGAGGCAAGGAAAGCTTTGGGGAGAAGTTAAGTGCCTTTACAGCACTGCTTGTGGGCAGGAGTGCTTCCTCCTGGCCCCCCAAGCTACCCCCCCCCCCCCCAGGATTGGATCACCCACTGGGGTCGGGGATGGGACCCGACTCCCCCCACCCGTCCCAGTAGAAGCTGCAGGCTCCCTACCTGCTCCTGTGGCCTGCTCTGGAGTCTGCTCCGCCTGACTGGAAGGCAAGCCTGTCAATCAGGCTGACTTCTCGACGGGGAACCCGTCAAGGAGAAAAGTCGCACGCTGTGAAGTTTGCGGGGAGTTCCCGTCTGAAACTCCGCCCCCATCCCCCCTGCCTACGCAACCCACCCGTCAATATCGGGGCCATTGAGTAAAATGGGCCTATATTCTTTGGAGTTTAGAAGAATGAGAGGTGATTTCAATGAAATGTATAAAATTCATAGAGGGTTTGACAGGGTAGATGCGGAGAAGCTGTTTCCTTTGGCTAGAGAGTCTAGAACTAGGGGGCTTAGTTTCAGGATAAGGGGTCAACCATTTAGGTCTGAGATGAGAAGAAACTTCTTCACTCAGAGGGTTGTGAATCTTTGGAATTCTCTACCCCAGAGGACTGTGGATGCTCAGTTGTTGAGTATATTCAAGACGGAGATCAATAGAATTTTGGGCACTAAGGGAATCAAGGGATATGGGGATCGGGCGGGAAAGTGGAGTTGATGCAGAAGTTCAGCCATGATATTATTGAATAGCGGAGCAGGCTCGAAGGGCCGTATGGCCCACTCCTGCTCCTAATTCTCATGCTCTTATGTCTGGAGTGGGGTTCGAACCCTGCACCATCTGACTCAGAGGCAGGAATGATACCACCACGCCAAAAGGCTCACTCCAAGGCACATGGTGATGTGATAACGATAGCAATACCAATTTTCCCCCCCGACAGAATAAAGTAAAATATACATTGCATTATAAAGACATATTTTACTGAACGGTTTAAGTAAAGAGCAATAAAGTAAGAATCGTGCATCCTCTTACAAAGTGTATTGATGAATGGTGTGTAGAGCTCTCTAGTGAGCAGTGGATCTGGTATATCCCTCAAAAATTCCTTCAGCAAGGCCCCAACATCATGAACACTGTGCTCCTCATCAAGGACAACGTCTGCACCACGATCAAACTCCTCGCGTAACTGCAAGACAAGGAAAGAGCACCAAGGTAAATTTATTCACAAATGCAAAGTCAGCATTTGGAAAACAGAAGGTCAACGTTGTCGCAGTTTTAAAAAGGGCATCAGGCCCAATATGCTATAACTGAGATGGCACAATACCCTTTTGACAACAAATTGCATTAATATAGAGCCTTTAACGTAGTAGAACGTCACAGGGTGCTTCACAGGAGCGTAATCAGACAAAAACCTGACACTGAACCAAAGAGGGACTCATTAGGACAGGTGACCAAAAGCTTGGTCAAAGACATCTCTTTTAAGATGCTCCTTAAAACCTAAGAGAGAGGTGGACAGTATGCAACTTGTTTCCAGGTTAGAGCTCTAAATATTCTGAGTGTGTAATTGCACGCTCAAATTGTTGTGTTGCCTCTGCATCAGTGCAGACCTGTCATGTGTGCATATCGAGTCTTACTTTTGTTGTGTAAATCAAGTTGTGCAATCCTCAATTTGACATTATAAGCAGTGAATGAGTAGGCTGCACTGTTTGCCTGTTACCATATCTTGCACTGTCATTCTTCCATTGCACAGAAAATCCAAGAAGCAAAGCATATGAGATCTAATTTTCTGATACTACTCACAGCAGGAGACTTAGCCCCCAGAAGTGCATATAGAGAAATTGTGGGCATGCTCCCTATAATTTTCTGTCCATTAAAGTTGATGTACAGAAAATTCTAGGGATTATGCTCGTTATTTCCTAATATGCGTTCCTGGTAGGAAATTGCCGCTGTGAAATCAGCTGTATGGAGTATGCAGTAAAAAAAACCAAGTAGTCATCCTGTGATTGTATATATTTCCTAAAGAAAACAATAGTTAGGGGGCTCACTACAAGAATTGGTCCATCTTGCACCTATCTTCCTGCCTACAGTGGCTTATCTGCTGGGGAGAGGGGGTGGGCGGGGGAAGGTAATGTAGTGATGTGCATATTGGTGACTACCGAAATGGAATGATACATGGAACACAGCTGATTTCAGAATGCTTGGAAGGTTCCTGTGGTGCAAGAATGGAAGGCAATAGTAACCTTCGCTGCCAATGGTAACATAGTTCAGATGGCTGACACATCTCGGATCTTCTTGGTGATCCATCTCAGTCACAACCTTGTTGTAAACCTGAGCTTCTTCACATACTTTTCTTCAGTATGCCCAAGTAGGTGACTCTACCCACTGCCTCACGGCCGAGTGGTGTCAGCCATGGCTCAGTGGCAATGTCCCTTTAATTTTTTGAATGGGTTTGTGGTCCCTTTAAGGGGCTGCGCGGCCCATTCAAAATACCACGAATGCGCGGTTTTTCCTATTTAAAAGCCGTTGAGCTGGCTGCATGGGAGCTACAGTGCACTGCACAGCCGTGCAGCTTAACGGGAACATTGCTCAGTGGTCGCACGATCGCCTCTGAATCAGAAGGTTGTAGGTTCAAACCCCACTCAAGAGACTTGAGCGCAAAATCTAGGCTAACAGTCCAGAGCAGTACTGAGGGCGTGCTGCATTTTTATTATTCGTTCATGGGATGTGGGCGTCGCTGGCAAGGCCAGCATTTATTGCCCATCCCTAGTTGCCCTCGACAAGGTGGTGGTGAGCTGCCTTCTTGAACTGCTGCAGTCCGTGTGGTGATGGTACTCCCACAGTGCTGTTAGGGAGGGAGTTCCAGGATTTTGACCCAGCGACAATGAAGGATCGGCGATATACTTCAAGTCAGGATGGTGTGTGACTTGGAGGGGAACTTGGAGGTGGTGGTGTTCCCATGCACCTGCTGCCCTTGTCCTTCTAGGTGGAAGAGGTCGCGGGTTTGGGAGGTGCTGTTGAAGAAGCCTTGGCGAGTTGCTGCAGTGCATCTTGTAGATGGTACACACTGCAGCCACGGTACGCCGGTGGTGGAGGAAGTGGTGGATGGGGTGCCAATCAAGCGGGCTGCTTTGTCCTGGATGGTGTCGAGCTTCTTGAGTGTTATTGGAGCTGCACTCATCCAGGCAAGTGGAGAGTATTCCATCACACTCCTGACTTGTGCCTTGCAGATGATGGAAAAGCTTTAGGGAGTCAGGAGATGAAACACTCGCCACAGAATACCTACCCTCTGACCTGCTCTTGTTGCCACAGTATTTATGAGGCTGGTTCAGTTAAGTTTCTGGTCAATGGTGACTCCCAGGATGTTGATGGTGGTAGATTCGGCGATGGTAATGTCGTTGAATGTCAAGAGGCGGTGGTTAGACTCTCGCTTGTTGGAGATAGTCATTGCCTGGCACTTCTGTGGCGCGAATATTACCTGCCACTTATCAGCCCAAGCCTGAACGTTGTCCAGGTCTTGTTGCATGCAGGCATGGAACATTCATTATCTGAGGAGTTGTGAATGGCGCTGAACACTGCAGTCATCAGCGAACATCCCCATTTCTGACCTTATGTTGGAGGGAAGGTCATTGATGTAGCAGCTGAAGATGGTTGGGCCTAGGACACTGCCCTGAGGAACTCCTGCCGCAATGTCCTGGGGCTGTGATGATTGACCTTCAACCACCACAACCATCTCCCTTTGTGCTAGGTATGACTCCAGCCAGTGGAGAGTTTTCCCTCTGCATCCCATTGACTTCAGTTTTACTAGGGTTCCTTGATGCCACACTCGGTCAAATGCTGCCTTGATGTCAAGAGCAGTGACTCTCACCTCACCTCTGGAAATCAGCTCCTTTGTCCATGTTTGGACCAAGGCTGTAATGAGGTCTGGAGCCGAGTGGTCCTGGCGGAACCCAAACTGGGCATCAGTGAGCAGGTTATTGGTGAGTAAGTGCCGCTTGATAGCACTGTCGACAACACCTTCCATCACTTTGCTGATGATTGAGAGTAGACTGATGGGGCGGTAATTGGCCGGATTGGATTTGTCCTGCTTTTTGTGGACAGGACATACCTGTGGGCAGTTTTCCACATTGTCGGATAGATGCCAGTGTTGCATTGTCAGAGGTGTTGTCCTTCGGATGAGTTGTTAAACCGAGGCCCTCTCAGGGGGACGTAATATATCGCATGGCACTATTTTGAAGAGAGCAGGGGAGTTCTCCCTCGTGTCCTGGCCAATATTTATCCCTCAACCAACACCACTAAAACAGATTATCTGATCATTAACACATTGCTGTTTGTGGGGCCTTGTTGTGTGCAAATTGGCTGCTATATTTCCTAGATTACAACTGTGACTGTACTTCAAATGTACTTCATTAGCTGTAAAGTGCTTTGGGAGGTTGTGAAAGGTGCTAGATGAAGTCATTTTTTTGTTGGAACTTGTGAGCCTTTAACGCCACATGTGCTATGCAGTGGGGGAGCTAGATCTGGCCAACTTGTGGTGAAGGAGGTTCAAACTCGGGATTTGGGCAACTTGGCAGGAAGGGGACCGGGCTGGGAACTGGCAAATGCCGACATACCTAGTCCGAAAGCTGAGCCAGTAACCGCACAAACCTGAAGGCCGAAGACGAGTGACAGAGGTTCCTGGAGCGATATGGAGGTGGTCCTCCAAAGCCATGTCTGCCGACCTCAAAGGAATTGGAGAAGGAGTCATGAGCCCTCAACCGCCACCACCCCACCCCCCTCCACTGGTGTTGTGTCTGACTATCTACCTCTCCACCACTATAATGGCCTCTATGGTCACCTTCGTAGTCAGAATGCTCCTGTATTCAGTGCTCACCTGCTACTTCAGTGTTTTCTCGTCATTATCCACTACAACCCACTGATCTGGGTTCCATACTCACCTTCAGATGTTGCTCTGCAGCTATAGAATGCTGCAAGAGTTCCTGATTAATGAGCTTTAACAAGGTTTGTAAAAAAATTGTACGTTTTTAAAAATGTTAAACATTTGAATCATTTTTTACTGTTGTTTTTGAGAGGTAGGACGGCTCAGAGAAACACAGGTGATGAATCCATTGGTGCATCCACCCAACATTCCACCACTTTATTCGTGTCTACTTCTTCGCTAATGGAAGAATGTAGACACCGTTATGGTTCAAACCAGCACTCACTACTGCACCAGTGTGGCATTTTCATTTCCGACTCCAGAAATCCTCATGGGTTTTCTGAGTCGGCAACTTTGGTGGGGCATAAAACAGGTGGTAATGGATCGGCCATCCATATACATCCACCTGATTTTCCGTTCCACTCGAGTCAATGGGAAAGAAATCAAGGCGGGGCATATAACTGGCGGCAAACCCGCTACCGCTCGTTTTGCAGACCCGTCAAAGTTCAATTTTAGCCCCATGATAATTAAAAACAGCAGAAAGGCTATTTAGCTGTTCAAAGGCCGCGATTTTCTCAGCGGTGTCAAGATGGTGGCGGGAGAGCTGGCTTCTGGGTTCTGGTCCCGTTCCCAGCTGCAGCTGCTCTGTCAAATGGATTTTCCCTTGATTGGCCTTAAGTACGCCCTGCGGGCTTCCCAGCCAATTAACAGGAAGCGGGTCTGATGACGTCATTTGATGACGCCTCATCAGCCGGTTTCCTTAAAGGGACCACGGCCATATTGAGTTTGACAGTTGTTCTGTCAGTGTTTGACAGCATTGAGGTGCTGCAAACACTGGCAATCACTGCACAAAGGTGGACGCTTGCACCCAGGCTCTCCAATGACTCCCTCCATACGCTTATGGAGGAAGTCACAGCACGCAGGGAGGTTCTCTTCCCTTCCAAGGGCGGAAGAGACCTCCCCAGGACACCAACGCAGCCTGGTTGCACATTGCACAGGAGGGCAAAAGCAGGGATGTCGTCAGGGGTCCCTGGCTGCAGTGGCGCCAACCTTTCAATGATCTCAGTGAATCACAAAATGTTACTGCAAAGCCACACTCAAACTCATCCTGCTGTGCCACTCAACACGTCCCCATCACTCTGCCTTCCCTACCCTTCTCCTGCACATCCTTACTCACACCAACTTTCCTTGCACCTCCACCCAACCCTCTCTATCTACTTTATCACTTCCCCATCTCACTAGCCACCCCTCACACTCACCCTCATCCTGCTGCAAGCATACCAGCTAACAACACAGAAGGGTAGGCACTTGAGAGGTTTAGCCAATGTCCATGTGAAGTTTCTGGTAATGTGCTGTCATACAGTGAAATCTATATTTTCAACACTGCCCTTATTGGACAGATCTGTGCTCACCTTGAGAAGTGTCTTACTGAGTTCTAGTGAATATTGAGACATAACTTCTCCGCCCGCCCGCCCGCTCCCCCCCGCCATAGTGATGAGTGTGCATGAAATGGCTTGGACATTAAAAGGATGCTTTACGGTGCTGGTGTGGGATGGTGGCAACCTGGCGCATCATGTGGCAGCCAGGGTTTAGAGCGTCAAGTGAAGTAAATCTGGCCATGGTGATGCCATTGCTGGCTTCCCGGGCAGCAATGTTGTCAGGGGCTGATGCCCTGTGTCCTGTGCAGCATCAGGTGATGGCGGAGAAGGTTGATGATGTTGGTGTTGGGGCTGATCGTGGAAGGATTCAGAGGACCAAGGTCTGATTTTTTCAAGGGCAATGATGTTGCTGCAATAGATGGCAGCTGCAGGTGAGGTGACAGAAGCGATCTGTCAATGGTGAGAGAGGTTGTTCCAATGAGGTAGCACTGGACATGCAGTTGCCTCTAAACACTTGCAAGCTAAAGAAATCTCTATATGTATTACAAATGCAGTAACCAACAGTTTCTGCGCTCTGAAACTAACCATCTGCAACATGGCATCATTTACATCACTTCTGCAGCTGTCAGCTTATCAGATACATCAGAGCAGACTTAAATCACGCCAGGGTGAGCTGGTGTGTTCCCCGAGCAGCGGGCAACTCGTGGGGGAGCACGTAAAATTGGAAGGAAGCCTCAAAATAGTATTAAATTGGCTCTTAACAAGCCATTTAATGAGCTCTATTGTCTCCCCCGCCGCTTGGTGTTGGGTCAGTTCTCCACTGACAGACCCAACACCTGGGAGACTCGCATGGAGGTGGGTTGACAGCGGGTTTCCTACCCGCTGTCAATCTTTGCTATTTTGACAGTGGACCCGCCTCCAAACGCTGGCAAAATTCCGGCCATAGGGCATCCACTCAGAGACCCGACAGTTCCGCCATTCCAGCATCCAATTGCTCTGTCATCAATTCCAAGGGTTTCCATCTTCACTATTCGACCTGAGAGTCCATTCCATGTGTTGATCACTCTGCGTGAAGAAAAACTTCCTGATGTCAGTCCTTACTTTGCCGTTTAATAGTTTGAACTGATTGATGTCCCCTTGTCCTATTCCTCCAATTTAGCTTGAAGTAATTTTCCTACAGTTACATATTGTTAATTCAGATCAGGGTTACAACACATGCGAAAAGCACAAAGTCAAGAGTTAAACAGAGGCTTTTAGGAGATTGGCATGGTTCATTTGGATCATGAAATCAATGCTCTGCTGGATGGAGGTTGCTTGCATGTTCGTGAGTGGCAGGAGTTATAGTTTTATTGTTGGACGGGAAAAGGAGCCTCTTATTCACAGTTTCCACAAAGCTATCGAATTGGATGAGGGAATACAACTGTGGCAATTTTCATTCAGTCTGATTTTTGGCTCTGATTATTAAAAAAGAAATAATAAGGGTCTACCAACTAAAGAAAGGTTACATTGCAAAGATAAACAAAGACACTAAGTAATGTTCGTTATTATAGTTGATTGAGCTGTTTGTAGAATTTAGTGAATTTTAAATGCAACCAAAAAAATGAAATTACAATTAGATAGCGCTGATGGTTGCTTATTTGTACAGAGTCCAGCAGTTCCGTTAGAAGTGGGATTTTAAAGAACAGGAAAGATCAGTTACTTGCTGAATGTTTGTTTTCAATACATTCACTCGATAAGTCAGAGTTTTCACAGAATTATAGAAATTACAGTACAGGAGGAGGCCATTCGACCCCGGTGCTGGTGCTCTCTCCTGTAACCCCATTCCCCCCAATCCTTTTATATTCCTCCTTTTCAAATATTTATCCCCTTCCCTTTTAAAGTAAGTTTTAGTTTCTACCTCAATAGCCACATGTGGTGAAGAAGCCCACGGTCTAACAGCCCTCGGTTCAAGAACCTTCCTTCTTCCCTCTCCCTTCTTTCTTCCAGTGAGAATCCTTGGTTTCCATTCTCCACTTGCCCATGAGTAGAAACAATCTTTCACTATTTACCCACAGTAAGGTCCCCAGGTTTCACTCACTCCTTTACTGGCTGCTCCTCTCTCTGTGCTGCTCCCACTCACCATGTCGCTGATGCTCCCCGGCTCTGCAGGAACTGCTGCTCCCCATGCCTACCCCACTTGAGCCCCAATCCTCTGAATCCCCAATACCCTTCACTCCCCCATTCCTCAGTCTCACCCCCGACTTCCCGTCCCCTGGTCCCGCATTGCCCAGTCTCCATGTCACCCCCCGAGCCCCCATTCCCCATCTCTCCCCCCGAGCCCCCATTGCCCATCTCTCCCCCCGAGCCCCCATTGCCCATCTCTCTCCCCGAGCCCCCATTCCCCATCTCTCCCCCGAGCCCCCATTGCCCATCTCTCCCCCCGAGCCCCCATTGCCCATCTCTCCCCCCGAGCCCCCATTGCCCATCTCTCCCCCCGAGCCCCCATTCCCCATCTCTCCCCCGAGCCCCCATTGCCCATCTCCCCCCCCCGAGCCCCCATTGCCCATCTCTCCCCCCCCCGAGCCCCCTATTGCCCATCTCTCCCCCGAGCCCCCATTCCCATCTCTCCCCCCGAGCCCCCATTGCCCATCTCTCCCCCCGAGCCCCCATTGCCCCATCTCTCCCCCCGAGCCCCCATTGCCCATCTCTCCCCCGAGCCCCCAGTGCTCATCTCTCCCCCCGAGCCCCCAGTGCCCATCTCTCCCCCCGAGCCCCCAGTGCCCCATCTCTCCCCCGAGCCCCCATTGCCCATCTTTCCCCCAGAGCCCCCATTCCCCATCTCTCCCCCTGAACCCCCATTCCCCATCTCTCCCCCAAGCCCCCACCCTGAGCCCCCATTGCCCATCTCTCCCCCGAGCCCCCATTGCCTATCTCTCCCCCCGAGCCCCCATTCCCCATCTCTCCCCTGAGCCCCCATTGCCTATCTCCCCCCCCCCCCCGAGCCCCCATTGCCCATCTCTCCCCCCGAGCCCCCATTGCCCATCTCTCCCCCGAGCCCCCATTGCCTATCTCTCCCCCCGAGCCCCCATTCCCCATCTCTCCCCCCGAGCCCCCATTCCCCATCTCTCCCCCGAAGCCCCCATTCCCCATCTCTCCCCAAGCCCCACCCGAGCCCCCATTGCCCATCTCTCCCCCGAGCCCCCATTCCCCATCTCTCCCCTGAGCCCCCATTGCCTATCTCTCCCCCCGAGCCCCCATTCATCATCTCTCCCCCGAGCACCCACCCCGAGCCCTCATTCCCTAATATCCATCTCTCCTCCTACCCCCACCCCCCGCCCCGAGATCCCATTCCCCAGTCTCCCCATGCCCCCGATGCCCAATTCTCCCTCTCCCGAATCCCCCAGTCTCCGTCGATCTCATTCCCCATCTCTCCCCTGGAGCCCCCATTCCCCAGTCCCCATCTCTCCCTTCCCCAGAGCCCCCATTCCCAGTCTCCATCTCTCCTGAGCCCCCATTCCCCAGCTCTCCCTGAGCCCCCATTCTCTAGTCTCCATCTCTCCCTTCCCCCAAGCACCAGTTCCCCAGTCTCCCGAGCCCCCATTCCCCAGTCTCCCTCTCTCCCCCCGAGCCCCCATTCCCCAGTCTCCCTCTCTCCCCCCGAGCCCCCATTCCCCAGTCTCCCTCTCTCCCCCATTCCCCAGTCTCCCTCTCTCCCCCATTCCCCAGTCTCCCTCTCTCCCCCATTCCCCAGTCTCCCTCTCTCCCCCCGAGCCCCCATTCCCCAGTCTCCCTCTCTCCCCCCGAGCCCCCATTCCCCAGTCTCCCTCTCTCCCCCCGAGCCCCCATTCCCCAGTCTCCCTCTCTCCCCCCCGAGCCCCCATTCCCCAGTCTCCCTCTCTCCCCCGAGCCCCCATTCCCCCTCTCTCCCCCCGAGCCCCCATTCCCCAGTCTCCCTCTCTCCCCCCGAGCCCCCATTCCCCAGTCTCCCTCTCTCCCCCCGAGCCCCCATTCCCCAGTCTCCCTCTCTCCCCCCGAGCCCCCATTCCCCAGTCTCCCTCTCTCCCCCCGAGCCCCCATTCCCCAGTCTCCCTCTCTCCCCCCGAGCCCCCATTCCCCAGTCTCCCTCTCTCCCCCCGAGCCCCCATTCCCCAGTCTCCCTCTCTCCCCCCGAGCCCCCATTCCCCAGTCTCCCTCTCTCCCCCCGAGCCCCCATTCCCCAGTCTCCCTCTCTCCCCCCGAGCCCCCATTCCCCAGTCTCCCTCTCTCCCCCCGAGCCCCCATTCCCCAGTCTCCCTCTCTCCCCCCGAGCCCCCATTCCCCAGTCTCCCTCTCTCCCCCCGAGCCCCCATTCCCCAGTCTCCCTCTCTCCCCCCGAGCCCCCATTCCCCAGTCTCCCTCTCTCCCCCCGAGCCCCCATTCCCCAGTCTCCCTCTCTCCCCCCGAGCCCCCATTCCCCAGTCTCCCTCTCTCCCCCCGAGCCCCCATTCCCCAGTCTCCCTCTCTCCCCCCGAGCCCCCATTCCCCAGTCTCCCTCTCTCCCCCCGAGCCCCCATTCCCCAGTCTCCCTCTCTCCCCCCGAGCCCCCATTCCCCAGTCTCCCTCTCTCCCCCCGAGCCCCCATTCCCCAGTCTCCCTCTCTCCCCCCGAGCCCCCATTCCCCAGTCTCCCTCTCTCCCCCCGAGCCCCCATTCCCCAGTCTCCCTCTCTCCCCCCGAGCCCCCATTCCCCAGTCTCCCTCTCTCCCCCCGAGCCCCCATTCCCCAGTCTCCATCTCTCCCCCCGAGCCCCCATTCCCCAGTCTCCCCCTCAGCCCCCATCTCTCCCCCCGAGCCCCCATTCCCCAGTCTCCCCCTCTCCCCCGAGCCCCCAGTCTCCATCTCTCCCCCCGAGCCCCCATTCCCCAGTCTCCCCCTCTCCCCCCGAGCCCCCATTCCCCAGTCTCCATCTCTCCCCCCGAGCCCCCATTCCCCAGTCTCCCCCTCTCCCCCCGAGCCCCCAGTCTCCATCTCTCTACCCCGAGCCCCCATTCCCCAGTCTCCATCTCCCCCCGAGCCCCCATTCCCCAGTCTCCATCTCTCCCCGAGCCCCCATTCCCCAGTCTCCCTCTCTCCCCCCGAGCCCCCATTCCCCAGTCTCCCGCTCTCCCCCCGAGACCCCATTCCCCAGTCTCCATCTCTCCCCCACGAGCCAACATGTCTCCCCATCCCCACTCTCTTCCCCCCCAATCCCCCAATCCCATCTCCCCAATCCCTCATCACCGCCATTCCCACATCTCTCCCCTCCCCCCGAGCCATTTCTCCAGTCTCCATCTCTCACCAACAAGCCCACATCTCTCCCCACCCCCCCATTCCTCCTCTCTCCCCCATCCCCCCTCTCCGCGATCACCCTTATCTCCCCTCACCCCGAGCTCCCATTCCCAGTCTCCCTCTCCCCCACCTCTCTCCCCATTCTCCCTGATCCCCCCTCTCTCACCCCCGATCCCCATTCCTCCCCTCTCGCCCCGATCCTCCATTCCTCCTCTCGCCCCGATCCCCCACTCTCCCCTCGCCCCGATCCCCCACTCTCCCCAATTTCCCATTCCTCCTCTCCCCAATTCCCCCTCTCGCCCCCCATTCACCAGTCTCCTTCTCTTCACTACCACCCCCCCGATTCCAGACACCCCAGCCCGCTCCTAACTGATCCCAGCACACCAGCCAGTCGCGGCTCCCTGCGGAGGTGGTTGGAGGCTTCTCTGAGCAGTAGACGGTGCTGTATATCGTGGAGTGGGCGGGGCCGCACTGCGACGGGAAATGTAAAGCCCTGATCTCCTGGGCCGCTCAGTAGAGGAATTGACGATTTCGGTAGATTCCCACCAAAAGCTGGAGGGTTGAGAACCCTACCTGAAAAACGCCACGACCCAATATCGGGTCGGGCATCTTTGGGCACGGGATATTAGTCCCCGAAATTGGCCCTTACTGTTTTACGCACATAAAATGGGTATAACGAGATCCAATTTCTACCCCATAATCTCTGTGGATACCCAAGAAGTTCATGCTCTATCCATCGGCATTTGATTTAACAACACAATGAATTGAAAACTGAATATTAGAGAATTTCTGGTGGAAATAGAACACTTTTTTTCCTTTGAAGTTCACGCTTTTACTTTGCAGCATTCAGGCAACCACAATGTTAAGAGGCTTAACATCGCAAATCAACAGTAGGATAATTGCCTCCAACTGTTGCATATCAGCTGCTTTGTCTCAACAGCCAACAATAACAGAAGCTGCATGCTTGTCTGTCCTATTATAGCAGGAGAGATGCAAGTAACCCGTCCTGTTGGACCAAGAGTTCTCTGGCTGGAGTCAGATGAAGTGTCTCTGAGGAACCATTCAAGATACTCCTGCATTTAGTTGAATGTTGGAAGAAGTGTGCATTATGCTGGCAGCATATCATAGAATGATGCAGCACAGAAGGAGAAACATACCACCAACAATGCCAGTTAAGGAAAACAGACCTTTAAGTATCACTTCAGGAATGGTCATCTGACTATACTCAACAGTTCTCAGTCCAATGCTAAAACGTAAACCAAACTCTCAACAGTTAAGAACCTCTGAACTGGGAACAGACAAAACCTGTGACAAAGCCAAAACAAACCACTATGTCATAACATAAAAAACTGTTTATAAGTAAAATTTGTCCTTAGATCATTGTAATTTACATCAGGTTATATTACAACAATTGGGGAGATTACTAAAACCCAAACAAAATTGCCAAATTTTAAGAGGACCAACTTTATGCGCTTGAGCAGTCTCGTCAGAGTGGGACTGGAAGGTTTGAATATGGCTAGGAGAGTGGAGGAACTATGGAGTTCCTTCAAGCAGGTGACTCCAAATGCAATGGACCAATGTGTACCCAAGCAAAGCAAAAGGTAGCAAACTTAGCACACCTGCCTGGCTGAACGAGACTACTGAGCAACACATGAAGAAAAAAATCCATTTAAGGCCATGATGGAAAATAGCACAGAATGAAGATCGATTCAATACCAAAAGGCACGCTGGGAGTGTAAAAAGGGCATCAAAATGGCAAAGAAAAAATTCTAATTGAATATGGCAAAAGAAGTGAAAGATAATAATAAAAAGTTTGAGAGTTTTATGATAAAGAAAAATGAGGGATGGAGTGGGGCCACTGGAAGTGAGATCGGGTGGGGACATGACAACTGATGCTACACAGACTACAAAAGTGCTTAAAGTCTTTTGCCTTGGTCTTTACCAAGGAAGAAACAGGCAACTTATTTGATCTGGAATGGGAACGAGAGGCTTTTGCAGAGATAAGGTGTAAGACTATTCACATTACTCTTCTTCTTAGGCAGTCCCTTGGAACCGAGGATGACTTGCTTCCACACTAAAAATGAGTTCGCAGGTGACTGATGAGTCCAATGCGGGACCTACAGTCTCTGTCACAGGTGGGGTAGACAGTGGTTGAAGGGGCGGGTGGGTCAGGTGCTTGGGTTGACGTGCGCTCCTTCCGCTTTTTGCGCTTGCTTCCGCGAAGAGACTCGAGGTGTTCGGCGCCTTCCCAGATGCTTCTCCTCCACTTTGTGCGGTCATGGGCCAGGGATTCCCAGGTGTCGGTGGGGATGTTGCACTTTTTCCAAGGAGACTTTGAGGGTGTCCTTGAAGCGTTTCCTCTGCCCACCTGGGGCTCTCTTGCCGTGTCAGAGCTCCGAGTAGAGCGCTTGTTTTGGGAGTCTCGTATCGGGCATGCAGACGATGTGGCCCGTCCATCGGAGCTGATCGAGCGTGGTCAGAGCTTCGATGCTGGGGATGTTGGCCTGAGCGAGAACACTGACGTTGGTGCGCCTATCCTGCCAATCGATTTGCAGGATCTTGCGGAGGCAGCATTGGTGGTACCTCTCCAGTACTTTGAGGTGCCTGCTGTACATGGCCCATGTCTCTGAAGCATACAGGAGGGTAGGTATCACTACTGCTCTGTAGACCATGAGCTTGGTGCCAGGTTTGAGGTCCTGGTCTTCAAACACTCTCTTCCTCAGGCGACCGAAGGCTGCACTGGTACACTGAAGGCGGTGTTGGACTTCGTCATCGACGTTTGCTCTTGTTGACAGTAGGCTCCCGAGGTATGGAAAGTGATCCGCGTTGTCCAAGGCCTTGTCGTGGATTTTGATAATCGGGGGCAGTACTGTGTGGTGGGGGCAGGTTGCTAGAGGACCTTTGTCTTATGGATGTTTAGTGTAAGGCCCATGCTCTCGTACGCGTCGGTGAAGGTATTGACGATGGTTTGGAGTTCGACCAAATAGCGAGGAGGGAAGCCTCAGGCTACAGGACGATATAGACGGGATGGTTAGATGGGCAGAACAGTGGCAAATGGAATTTAACCCTGAAAAGTGTGAGGTGATGCATTTTGGGAGGACAAACAAGGCAAGGGAATACACAATGAATGATAGGATCCTAGGAAGGGCAGAGGATCAGAGGGACCTTGGTGTGCATGTACATAGATCCCTGAAGGCAGCAGGACAGGTAGATAAGGTAGTTAAAAAGGCATATGGGATACTTGCCTTCATTAGCCGAGGCATAGAATATAAGAGCAGGGAGGTTATGATGGAGCTGTACAAAATGCTAGTTAGGCCACAGCTGGAATACTGTGTGCAGTTCTGGTCGCCACACTATAGGAAGGATGTGATTGCATTGGAGAGGGTGCAGAGGAGATTCACCAGGATGTTACCTGGGCTGCAGCGCTTCAGCTATGAAGAGAGACTGGACAGGCTGGGGTTGTTTTCCTTAGAGCAGAGAAGGCTGAGGGGGGACCTGATTGAGGTGTACAAAATTATGAGGGGCATAGATAGGGTAGATAGAAAGGAACTTTTCCCCTTAGTAGAGGGGTCAATAACCAGGGGGCATAGTTTCAAGGTAAGGGGCAGGAGGTTTAGAGGGGATTTGAAGAAAAACTTTTTCACCCAGAGGTTGGTTGGAATCTGGAACTCACTGCCTGAAAGGGTGGTAGAGGCAGGAACCCTCATAACATTCAAGAAGCATTTAGATGAGCACTTGAAATGCCATAGCATACAAGGCTACGGACCAAGTGCTGGAAAATGGGATTAGAATAGACAGGGCTTGATGGCCGGCGCGGATACGATGGGCCGAAGGGCCACTTTCTGTGCTGTATAACTCTATGACCTCCGAGTGTGCGCAGACGCAAGCGTCGTTTGCATACTGTAATTCGATGACAGGGGATGGGACGACCTTGGATCTGGACTGGAGGAGACAGAGGTTGAACAGTTTCCCATTTGTTCTGTAGATTAGCTCCACTCCAGCGGGGAGCTTACTGAGGGTGAGATGGAGCATTGCAGCAAGGAAGATCGAGAAGAGCGTTGGTGCGATGACACAGCCTTGCTTGACCCAGGTCCGTACGTGAATTGGGTCTGTGGTGGATCCGTTGGTCAGGATCACGACTTGCATGTCATCGTAAAGCAGGCGGAGGATGGTGACAAACTTTTGAGGGCAGCTGAATTTGAGGAGGACACGCCATAATCCCTCACGGTTGACAGTGTCGAAGGCCTTTGTGATATCAAAAAAGGCCGTTTACAGCGGTTGGTGCTGTTCCCTGCATTTCTCTTGTCATTGACGCGCGGTGAAGATCATGTCCATTGTGCCATTTAGTGGGCGGAATCCGCATTGCGACTCTGGGAGGAGCTCTTCAGCCACTGGGCGAAGGCGATTGAGGAGGATTTTTGCAATGGCTTTCCCTGTGGCAGACAGCAGGGAAACTCCTCTGTAATTACCGCAATCGTACTTGTCACCTTTCTTGAAGATGGTCACGATTACGGCATGCTTTCCTCCTTCCAAATAAGAGAAATGAGTTCATGTATTCGCGCCAATAGTGCTTCTCCGTCATGCTTTAGTGCCTCGGCGGGGATTCCGTCTGCTCCTGAGCCTTGCTGTTCTTCAGTTGTCGGATGGTCTTTTCAACCTCATGCCGGGCTGGGGTTGTGCTGAGGTGGTGGCGGGTAGCATGCTGCGGGATGGAGTTGAGGACACTTGTGTCGAAAACAGAGTCTCGGCTAAGGAGATCTTCGAAGTGCTCCTTCCAGCGGGCACTGACTGCCTCTGTCCTTGATGAGCACCTCTCTGTTCTTGGCCCGCAGTGGGGTAGGACCTAGGGTGCTTGGGCCGTAGGTGGTCTTGACTGCGCTAAAGAATCCACGCACGTCATGGTTGTCGGCTAGCTGCTGGATCTCCTGTGCTTTCTCCACCCACCATCTGTTCTTTAGGTCACGGGTTTTTTGTTGGACCTCTGCCTTCAGGCATCTGTAGAGCTGCTTTCTTGCTCTCGAGTTGTGTTGCCATCTCAGATCAGGAATGCCTTGCGCTTGCAGCTTATTAGCTCCTGGTCGTTCTCGTCGAAACAGTCTTGGGGTTTCCTGGTCGAGTGACCAAGCGTCTCTTCACAGGTGCTGATTATGGAGGCCTCGAGTGCAGACCAGGCGCTGTGGACACTGTGTCTTTCAATCACTGGGAGTCATCAGGTTGGTTGTGAGGCACAGGCTGAATAGAGCTTTCTTAGCAGGGTCTTTGAGTGCTCCAGCGTTGATTTTCCTGCGGCATTGTTTCTGTGGCCACCGCTGTTTTGGGGCTACATTGATGGAGATGACAGGGCGGATTAGGCGGTGGTCTGTCCAGCAGTCGTCAGCTCCTGTCATGGCGCAGGTGATGCGGACGTCCTTGCGGTCCCTCGCTCGGACGATGACGTAGTCCAGCAGATGCCACTGCTTGGAGCGAGGGTGTTGCCATGAAGCCTTGTACTTGTCTCTCTGACGGAACAAGGTGTTGGTTATGACAAGGCCATGTTCTAACATTTTGTCAGGAGGAGGGTACCATTGGAGTTGGCTTTCCCTACCCCATCTCTGCCGATCACACCTCCCCAGAGGTCTGTGTCCTTTCCAACTTGCTCCTTGAGCTGGCCTTCCCCTACCCGCCGGGTCTCGCTTAGGGCAGCGATGTCTATGTCGAAACGTCTGAGCTCCCGGGCAACGATAGCAGTACGGCGTTCCGGTCTGTCGCTGTTGGGGTTGTCCATGAGGATCAGCTTGTCGCCCGTTGGAACTCGGGACAGGGATTGTTCGAGGCTGGAGTAGAATTCCTCTTTGGTCTCGTCTGTGGCTTCCAGTGTTGGGGCGTACACACTGATGACCGTAGCGCACTGGTTCCAGGCTAGGATGAGCCGTAGAGTCATGAGGCGTTCGTTTATTCCGCAAAGGGAGTCTCTGAGACGTCCAACTAGCTCATTTTTTATGGCAAAGCCTACCCCATGGAGGCAGCGTTCTTCATCAGGTTTGCCTTTCCAGAAGAAGGTGTAACCACCACCTTGCTCCTTGAGCTGGCCTTCTCCTACCCGCCGGGTCTCGCTTAGGGCGGCGATGTCTATGTCGAAACGTTTGAGCTCCCGGGCAACGATAGCAGTACAGCGTTCCGGTCTGTCGCTGTTGGGGTTGTCCATGAGGGTCCGGACGTTCCAGGTCCCGAACTTCATTTTAAAGGGTGGAAGATGCCTGTGTGTGAATTCTTTTAACGTGAGGTGGCCGTTACACACCAGCTACCACACGGGCTTGACAGAGCAAGGTCTTGGTCCAATGGCAAGGGGATCCAAGACGATTGGAGACCAGGCTCTGCTACATCGGCCTAGCACGCACACACAAACATACTCCTACTGTCGTCCTCCCTCCTTCCCGCAGGTCCTCTCTGCTTGGATTTCCTAGGATGCAGTGAGGTCCTCCCGACCTCGCTGTTGGCCCGTGCCGCACCTTCCCTGGGCCCCGACCCCACTGCTGGTCCACGCTGCGCCACTCCTGGGCCTCGACCTTGCTGCTGGGCCCCGTCCTCGCCCCTGGGCATCGTCCTCGCTCCTGGATCCCGACCTCGCTCCTGGGCCTCGTCCTCCTCCCGCCCCTGCTCCTGGGCCTCGACCTCGGACATAAATTATGTTGTCTTTCACAAGATCAAATTATTCTGGTGAAGGTTAACTGCGGAGGGGTGAGTGGAACCCCTTCAGTTCACAGGTGCCTGTGAGCCTCACGATTCCTGGCCCCGAGTTCCCCTCGCGATCCCTGGCCCCGAGCTCCCCACGCGATTCCTGATTACTACCAGCATGGCTGCTGAACAGCCGTGCAAACTTAAGGCGACTAAATCTCAGGGGCGGGTAAGATGCATCCGAGGATCCTTAAGGAAATAAGGGAGGAAATTTCAGGAACTCTGGCATAGATCTTCCAGAGATCATTGAATACTGGAGAGATGCCCGGGGACTGGAGAAAGAGAGATGATACCCCACTTTTAAAAAAGGTAGCAAAAGTGACCCAGGAAACTACAGACCAGTAAGTTTGACATCCATTGTGGGTAAGGTTATGGAAACCCTTATTAAAGATAAGAACATGGAGCATCTAGATAGAAATAAAATCATAAAAGATACTCCTATTGGTTTATGAAGGGGAGAACTTGTCAATCTAACTGACTGGATTTCTTTTGAGGGTGTGACAAAGAAGCTTGATAGGGGTAAGACAGTGGATATGGTGTTCTTGGATTTCAGTTCTGGAAAGGCTGGTACTGAAAATAAAGAAATAAAGAAACTGGTAATCAATGGAAATAATTTACAATAGATACACAATTGGTTGATAGAGAACCCAAAGGGTGGTGATACAAGGATTGTCAGCAGCCTGGGAGAATGTTACCAGTGGTGTACCACAAGAGTCTGTTATGGGCCCTCTTTAGGTTAATATCTTCATAAATGATCTGGAGCTAGGGATCACAAGCACAATATCTAAATTTGCAGATAATACAAAGCTAATGAAGGTGGTAGACTCCAAAGCTGAACATGATAAGCTACAGGAGGATTTGAATATACTTGATAATTGGGCAGACAGGTGGCAGATGAAATTCAACGTAAAGAAATGCAAAGTGCTTCACATGGGGACCAAAATCCAGGAAGGGACTATTACTAAAATGGAAAGAAAATAATGTGCATGGAAAATGAGAGAGATCTGGGGGTTCTAATTGACAATAAAATGAAGCTATTTCAACAATGCTCGGTGCAGTGAGTAAAACAAATCAAATGTTGGTATATATTAAAAGGTCAATATTGAGCCGAAATAGTGAGGTAATCCTACACTGTTTAAATCATTGGTGCGATCGCACTTCGAATACGGTGTACAGTTCTGGTCGCCACAGTACAAAAAGGTTATTGCAGCTATTGAAAGGATACGGAAGAGAGTAACCAGAATGACTGAGGGGATAGAGGGATTGGATTATGAGGAGCGACTATATAAATCATGCATGTTCTCACTGAAGAGAAGGTTGAGAGGTGATACGATTGCTGTTTTTAGGATTCTAAAGGGACTCGTAATGTAGACCATGACAAGCTGTTTCATCTTTTCCAGAAATAGCAGAACCAGAGGACACGGCCTGCACTTGAAGGGGGGTAAATTCAAAACTAATCTGTGAAAACATTATTTTAATGAGCAATCTATGGAACAGTCTCCCTAGAAAGATGGTGGAAGCAGTTAGTCTTGATTCATTCAAATGCAAATTAGATAGATTTCTTTCAGATAATATTTTGGGGTACAGTATACGAGTAATTTGAGACATGACATGTGGCAAGTGTAGCAGGCTTGGGAGGAACAGGTGACTTTGGACTTAATCTTTAGAATTCTCTACCCCAAAGGGCTGTGGATGCTCAGTCAATGAGTATATTGAAGATTGAGACTGATAAATTTTTGGACACGAAGGGATATGGGGATAGGGCAGGAAAGTGGAGTTGATGGAGAAGTTCAGCCATAATCTTACTGAATGGCAGGGCAGGCTCGACAGACCGTATGGCCTACTCCTGCTCCTATTTCTTATGTTCTTATACTCCCCAAAGCTTTCCACTGCTGGAGATTTTACTTGCCTCATGTCTGGATCTGTTGCAGACAAATTGATAGAGACTGATTGCCATAATTAGTCAACAACTCCATTATTGTTGGATCATGCAACTAACTGGATGGTAGAAGGTGAACTAGATGGGCTGTTGCCTTTTTCATCTAGCAATTCCTAGGTTACCATGTTAGATCATGCTTCAAATGTGGAACAAAGATAGGTAAAGGTTGTATCATGGTAATGAAGGAAAACTGGGAATATTGTATGAAAACATATTGATAGATACAACAATCATTACAAATTGCAATGAAAAATTTATAAATTGCATCAAGAAGGATATGCTGCAAGTCAACATCTAGACACAGAAAACCATCTCCATGCACAAATTCCATCTGGCACTTCTAAGTATCCACAAAAGGGAGAAGCCGTTATATACAAATATATACAAAAACAAACAATTTACCAATATTAAATTGGAACATTATCAGAACAACATGGAAACAAAATACTTAGTAGGTTCAATTCTGACGTATTGGATATATGTTTGATTACGCTCCTGTGAAGTGCCTTGGGATGTTGCTACGTTAAAGGTGCTACATAAATGCAAAAGTTGTTGTTGTAGTGGCAAGCAACTCAGAAGAGCAGAGAAAGGAAGGAAAGAATTTTACTATAACATTATGAAAGTTTCTAACGGTGCATCCCCCCCACCCCAGGTGAAGTCAATGTTTTAGATTCTCACCTACCCAATGGAACATTTCTCTTCCATGTGGCACTGCAGACAACATGCACCAAACTGAGCCAGTCAATTTGAGCAGTTGTACACCAACAAACGTCCAGTCAGAGGACAGCTCTGTACCACTTGTACTTACTTTATGGGCTTGCTGTTCCACAATATTTTGAAACAAATTGCTTTCTTAAAACTTAAAAATTAATAGATTATTTATCTACTTAAATGAATAGAAATAAATCTCAACAAAGCCTGACGCATGTATTAGATTACAGATTGTCATGAGGAATTTCAGAAATGTAATCTTTATTTTTGCAGGCAGAGGAGATCATGTATATGAAAAGATAGAACTATCCTGATTTACTTCTAGAATATTCCTTAATGACCTGTGAAAAATAAATAGGTGCGTCTTACCTGTCTTACTCTTTTCTTTGAACTTCCAACTCTGAATATTCCTACTGTTTGAAGACCTGCAGCAACATCAAGAAATAATTAGACAATGTACATCATGGCCTTACGCAGCTTTATGGTAAGAAAAATATTCAACAGGTAAATACAGACTGAAAAATGGTGCCCTGTTCATCAGATCCATAACTGATAAGAAAACACATCCATGGCTTTTGAAATAGATCAATACATTTTAAAGATATTAGGTTGGAAGAATTTTTAGGCTTATTCGGTCTTTAGCCTGGAAAGACCCCAAGGTTCAGTTATTTGTGAAGATCATTCTTTTTTCATTTGGTTTTAGGATGTGGGTGATGCAGGCAAGGCTGGATTTATTGCCAATTCCTAGTTGCCGAAAAAGGTATTGATGGGCCTATTTCTACAACTGTTGCAGTTCTTGTGGTGATAGTGCTCCCTTGATGAGGTTAGGTAGGGAATTTCAGGATATTGACCCAAAGGCAATGAAGTAACAGCGATGTATGTCCAAGTCAGGATGGTGTGTGACTTGGAGAGAAATTGCAAGTTCTGGTGTTCCTACAACATTGCTACTCTTGCCCTTCCTGCTGATAGAGGTCACAGGGAAGGGAGGTACTTTTGAAGTAACCTTGTTGGGTTGCTGCAGTGAATCCTGTAGAGAGTAGATACTGCTGTCGCAATGTGATGGTGTCATCGATTTAGTGGATTTTGAGTACAATGGCTTGGCATCAATCAAGTGAAATGCTCTCCCCTTAATGGTGTCAAATTTCTTGAGTGTTGTTGTGGTTGTACCCATCCAGGTGAGTGGAGACAATTCCGTTACACCCCTGACTTGAGCCTTATAGTTGGTGGAAAGGCTTCGCGAGGTCAGGAGGTGAGCTACTCGTCACAGAGTATCCAACATTTGCCCTGCTCTTGTAGCCATGGTGTTGATATGGCTGGTCCAGTCAATGACAGCTTCTGTCAATGGTGACACCACCCCCCCCCCACTCCCCCACAAGATATGGCTGGGGATAGCAGTGCTGTTGAAAGTCAGTAGAAGGCGGTTGGGCTTTCTCTTGAAGATAGTCATTACCTGGCACTTAAATGGCACAACTGTTACCAGCAACTTGCCAGTCCCAAAATGGATATTGTCCAAAACCCTTCTGCAGGCTCTCATGGGCTCCAAACAACCCAACTCCTGATCTTATGATGGAAAGAAGGTCATTGATAAAGCAGCTGAAGATGGTTGGGCTGAAGCCTCTTCTCTGTGGAACTCCTGCAGTGATGTCCTAGGGCAGTACTGACTGGTCTATCTTCACATGTGTTAAATAAGACTCCAGCCACTGGACAATTTTCCTTTAGATTCCCATTGACCTCAATTTTGCCATGGTCCCTTGTCGCCATACTTGGTTGAATGTTGCATTGGTGCCGAGGGCAGCTACTGTCACCTGTCCTCCAGCATTCAGCTCTTACACCCATGTATGGATTGAGGCGATGATGAGGTATGGAGCTGAGTGGTTGTGGCAGAACCTGAGGATCAGTGAGGAGATTACTGGTGAGTAGGCGTTATTTGATGGCATTATTAATGACTTCTTCCATCGATGAATGGGAGGAGGCTGCTAGGCAGATCAGATATATCCTGTGTTTTGTGGTTAGGAAACACTTGTGAAATGGTTAGACAGATGCCAGTTATTATAGCTGTATTGGAAAGGTTAACTAGGGAGCAGTTAGCTCTGGCACACAGGTCTAGAGCACTACAGCCAGAATGCAGTCAGTCCCAATGTTCCCTATAAGGTGCATGGGCGCGCACCTCTCTGCTGGTCCTGCGCAGCCCAGGACCGGCTTTTTCAATATGAAGTTTGTGAATGGATCGTGCAGCCCCTTAAAGGGGCTGCGCACCCATAAAAATATAAAAGGGAACATTGGTCAGAGCTCATAGCCTTTGCTGTGTCCAGTGCACTCAGTCACTTCTTAATGTCACATGGAGTGAACTGAATTGACTTGACATTGGCATCTAGGACAGTGGAGACCTTGGGGTGGGCTGAGTGGGATCATTCACTTGGTACTTGTGGCTGAAAGTGCTTGCAAAGACTAGAGTCTTGTCTCTTGACTTACGTGCTAGGAACGTAGGAACAGTAGTAGTCCATTCAGCCCCTTGAGTCTGTTCTGCCATTCAACACCTCAACTTCATTTACCCACCTGCGATCCATATTTCTTGATTGATTCTCTTACCCAACAAAAATTGATTAATCTCAGTCGTGAAAGTTTCAACTGACCGAGCATCTCCAGCCTTTTGGGAGAGAGTTTTCCAGATTTCCACTACCTTTTTGTCTGAAAAGTGCTTCCTGATTTAACTGTTGTGCAATGGCTCACAAGATCAACACAGATAAAGAAGGCTTGGCTCATCCATCCAGAATAATGGATCTTCATTTCTCTCATCACATCATCTGACTCTTCAATGAGTTTTGAGGTTTTTACCTCCACTACCCTACCCAAATGTCAATCACTCTTTGCATCAATTAATTATTCCTGACATATACCCTAAACTTCTTTTGACCAGTTTGAACCTGTGCCACTTTGTTCTGGTATCTTGGCATACCTAAAAATAGTGGTCCAGAATATCCTTATCTGTGCCATTTAATTATTGATTTCTTCTTGTAGTTTCCCAATGAATTTGATAATAAGGATTTTTAATTGTCTTGTAAGTTATTTTAAGTTTACCTCCAATTACACAAAATTCTACATATCTTGTACTTCTCTGAACTGACCGAGAACATTAGGAATGGTCTCTAGAGCAATATTTACCATACTTTTCCAGGTGTTGGCAGCAACTGTCCACTAATCTAGGAACCTGGCGATAAATAGGATTTAGGCTTAGTTTTTTGTCTCTTTGCTTTTCTTTCTTGTTCGGCACTTCCGTGGGGAGTGAAAGCTGCAAAGCTTCCAATAATCGAGATTGATCATCATCCAGGTCGGTGATGGAATCCACAGACATTCCACCCTGTAGAAAAACAAACAGTAATGAAGTCAGGTCAAGGAGTGAAATGATCTAGAAGGACAGAGTAATATTTCAAACCCCAGTGACTTTTGACCTCTCAGCTAAGACATTTGTCAATGTAGTAAGGTCTGGAGATTGTTGAAATTTGGTAAAGAAAATTGTGTGCCAAGGGTGTGCATGCAGTTATTGGTTTATCAGCTTCCTGTCTTGTGGATAAATTGTTCTGTCTGCAAGATATGCATTGGAGATCAAACTCCCAGACAATATCACGTTAAGGAGGCATTTGTGCAGGTGCGCACACACACACGCACGCACAATATATATATGTGTCAAGTAGTGAAGGGATTCAGACATGGTCTTGTTCAACCATAGATTGGAATTTTAGCTCTGATTTCCATTCCCCTCCCCCGAGGAGTTTAATGGACCGTGTGGCCTAGAAATTCGACCACACATCGCCTGTTTTTCAGGCGCTAAACAGCATTCTAAGCCTCAGATACAGCGGGCAGGAAGTGCACGCTCATTTCGAGCCACAAGTGCGCCACCCACCATATTGGTAAAGGCCAAAAGATTGATGTGCAGTGCCCACAAGCAGGCGTTAGGTCTGTTATTTGCATATTCAAAGGACCTAACTCCTGCTTGAGACCCCCATTGCAAGATTGGTTTACCCTGAAGCAGCCGTCACCTCGGGCCTCACCATTCAGGTGCAGGGATATGGTGTCCCCCGCACACCCAAAAATGAGCTTGTCTGAATTTCTAGGTCAGTATCACTTTCTTCATTGCTCATCCAGGAGGTTACTGAAATTCTACGATGCCTTGTACCAGTCTCACTTGACTGTCACACGCAAAAGCACAGGTATCAGAAACCGCCAATATCTCCTGACTCACCTTACCAGCTGAGAGAAAGCATTCAATTATTCATCTTTATTTCGGTGTAATTCCTGCGTAAAATGTAGTCGTTTCTCAATTTCAGCATTGTGAATATCAAATTGATTTACTCTGTCTGCGTAAATCCAAACAGCTTACATATCACACTCTGAACTATTGACAGGCCTAACCTCTTCTACTACAGTCCCCACCAATTTAAGCAGTTGTGTTCGTGCGAACGCAATTTGTCCGCTATAAGCGTTGGAAGGTAAAACCAACATTAGCCCCAGACACCCTCCAAAGGATTGGGAGTTCATTAAAAGTTTACAAAGCTAAAGTAAATGTAATTAAAGGTATAGTAACTTGTCCCTCCTGTCAGTCATAGTCTACGATAGTATGAGGCGCGAATTGGGTAGGATTGATTGGGGAATTTAACTCAAAGGGTAGGCAATGGCAAACATTCAAAGACTGCATGGATGAACTACAGAATTTGTTCATCCCAGTGTGGCATAAGAATAAAACAAAAAGGGTGACTCAACCGTGGCTAACAAGGGAAATTAGGGATAGCATAAGATCCAAGGAGACGGGCATATAAATTGGCCAGAAAAAGCGGTAACCCTGAGGATTGGGAGCAGTTTAGGATTCAACAAAGGAGGACAAAGGGATTAATTAAGAAGGGGAAAATAGAATATGAAAGTAAGCTTGCAGGGAACATAAAAACTGACTGTAAGAGCTTTTATAGATATGTGAAGAGAAAAAGATTAGTGAAATCAAGTGTAGGTCCCTTGCAGTCAGAAGCGGGGGAAGTTATAATGGGGAACAAAGAAATGGCAGACCAATTAAATGCATATTTTGGTTCTGTCTTCACAAAGGAGGACACAAATAACCTCCCAGAGATGTTGGAGAACATACGGTCTGATGAAAGGGAAGAACTGAAAGAAATCAGTATTTGCAGGGAAATGGTGTTAGGGAAATTGACGGGATTGAAGGCCGATAAATCCCCAGGGCCTGATAATCTACATCCTAGGGTACTTAAGGAAGTGGCCCTAGAAATAGTAGATGCATTGCTGATCATCTTCCAACATTCGATGGAATCTGGAACTGTACCCATGGATTGGAGGGTAGCTAATGTTACCCCACTATTCAAAAAGGGTGGTAGAGAGAAAGCGGGGAATTACAGACTGGTAAGCCTGACATCGGTAGTGGGGAAAATGCTAGAGTCCATTATAAAGGATGTAATAGCTGAGCACTTGAAAAACAGTGACAGGATCGGACAAAGTCAACATGGATTTACAAAAGGTAAATCATGCTTGACTAATCTACTGGAATTTTTTGAGGATGTAACTGGGAAAATAGATAAGGGAGAACCAGTAGATGTGGTGTATTTGGACTTTCAAAAGGCTTTCGATAAGGTCCCGCATAAGAGATTAGCGTGTAAAGTTAAGGCACATGGGATTGGGGGCAAGGTATTGACTTGGATAGAGAACTGGTTGGCGGACAGAAAGCAGAGAGTAGGAATTAATGGGTCTTTTTCCGAGTGGCAGGCAGTGACTAGTGGGGTAAACATAGAAACATAGAAACATAGAATCTAGGAGCAGGAGTAGGCCATTCGGCCCGTCGAGCCTGCTCCACCATTCAATACGATCATGGCTGATCATTCAAATCCAGTACCCTGTCCCTGCTTTAATCCCCACAGTACACATATCCCACCCTACCCCTGTAACCCCACATATTTAATTCCCCCTAACATATCCCATCACCCCACATATTTAATCCCCCCCTAACACTAAGGGTCAATTTATCATAGCCAAATCAACCTAACCCACACATTTTTGGACTTTGTACCGCAGGGATCGGTCCTTGGACCCCAGCTATTCACAATATACATTAATGATCTAGATAAGGGAACTAAATGTAATATTTCCAAGTTTGCAGATGACACAAAGCTGGGTGGGAGTGTGTGCTGCGAGGAGGATACCGAGAAACTCCAGGATGATTTGGACAGGTTGGGTGAGTGGGCAGAAGCGTGGCAGATGCAATATAACGTGGATAAATGCGAGGTTATCCACTTTGGTGTCAAAAACAGAAAGGCAGACTATTATCTGAATGGCAATAGATTGGGAGAAGGGGAAGTGCAACGAGACCTGGGTGTCCTTGTGCACCAGTCGCTGAAAGTAAGCATGCAGGTGCAGCAGGCGGTGAAGAAGGCAAATGGTATGTTGGCCTTCATAGCGAAAGGGTTTGAGTATAGGAACAGGGATGTCCTGCTGCAGTTGTACAGGGCCTTGGTGAGACCACACCTTGAGTACTGTGTGCAGTTTTGGTCGCCTTATCTGAGGAAGGATGTTCTTGCCATGGAAGGAGTTCAGCGAAGATTCACAAGGCTGATACCTGGGATGGCAGGAATGACATATGAGGAGAGATTGGGTCGATTGGGCTTATACTCGCTGGAGTATAGAAGAATGAAAGGGGATCTCATCGAAACATATAAAATTCTGACAGGTCTGGACAAACTAGATGCAGGAAGAATGTTCCCGATGGTCGGAGAGTCCAGAACCAGGGGTCATAATCTAAGGATAAGGGGTAAGCCATTTAGGACAGAAATGAGGAAGAATTTCTTCACCCAGAGAGTGGTGAACCTGTAGAATTCTCTACCACAGAAGGTAGTTGAGGCGAAGTCATTAAATATATTCAAGAATGAGTTAGATGTATTTCTTAAAGCTAAAGGTATCAAGGGATATGGGGAGAAGGCAGGTACAGGGTACTGAGTTTGGATGATCAGCCATGATCTCGTCGAGTGGCGGAGCAGGCTCGAGGGGCCGAATGGCCTACTCCTGCTCCTATCTTCTATGTTTCTATGTTATCCCGATGAACTAGTTTATTTCCGAAACTGGTGATCATCTGGTTATCATCACATTGCTGTTTGTGGGAGCTTGCTATGTGCAAATTGGCTGCTGCTTCCCCTACATTACAACAGTGACTACACTTTAAAAGTATTTCATTGGGGACATCCTGAGGTTGTGAAAGGTGCTTATATAAATGCAAGTATTTCTTTCTTTTTGGTCTGTTGCTGGAGGATTGGATCAGCGAGGGTTTCAGAGCAATTTCAATCCACCCGTCAGTTCCCGTCAGTGTCATTTTACTGTGTCAATTTCAGCATGAAGTGTTTTTCAGAAACCTCTAATTCCAGCTTTGAGTTTTGTTCCGATCCGGTAGTAAAATCCTCGAAAAAGTTTCTTTGCCCCGGTTCAGTGTTTGATGAAAGTGACCAGCTGACATTGAAGAATTGCCCGAAATAACCGGCACGCTTCATAGGTAGTAACCAGGGCCTTTATAATTGATTTCTATGGTGATGGAAATAGTCACAGGAAAGCGCCTGGTATAGACAGTTACCCGCAATAAGATGGGATGTATAAGTGGTAGGGACTGTATGAGGAATCTCAAGTATTTGTATTCCCATTAACTGTATTCTTGATTACCGACGAGAATTTTTACAGGTAAGGGAAGATCAGGAGCTATCAGCATCTTATTTTTCTCCATTGATCTCCACTGCCTTGCTCTTGTCAGCAAGATGAGTTGGTGCTGGAACAGTTAATTTACCAGTTCCAATCTGCCCCCTGTGAGCCCAGTGGCTGAACTCGCCACAGACCTTGGAGGTTCAGGTAAATAAGTGTTCCAGAGGTGAGCACAAAAAGCTGCCTCACTAATTCTGTTGGCAAGCGCTTGACAATGCATTTGGAATAGGGTTTGGTAGTGTATGTTTGTGGACTAGTAATCTAGAAGCCTGGACGAATAATCCAGAGAACGCAAGATCAACTCCCTTCATGGCAGTTTGAGAATTTGAATTCAGTTAAAAAAAAATCCTGGAAATAAAAAGCTGGTATGAGTAAAAGTGACAATTATGGAGTGTCGTTAAAAACCCAACTAGTTCACTAATGTCCTTTAGGGAAGAGCACCTGCCATCCTTACCCAATCTGGCCTATACGCGATTCCAGTCCCACACCAACATGGTTGACTCTTAATTGCCTTCTAAAGTGGCCTAACAAGCCACTCAGTTATATCAAATCGCTACAATGCAGTGGTTCAAGATGGCAGCCCACCAGCACTTTCTCAGGACAACTAGGGATGGGCAATAAATGCCAGCCTTACCAGTGATACCCACATCCCAAGAATAAATATTTTTTTAAAAACACTGCATTTAAAGAGAGGCTTTGTCTTACATATTTTTGTAAACTTTGCCAGCTCTGCGACAGTGGCGGCTGTCAGTGGAATCGCTGGAACAAGCTGCCTTTAGTGCTCACATCTGTCGCTGGGTGCTGTGGGTTAACAGACCCGATTTCATTTCTATTGCAAGTAGCGATTTGCTTTTGCTTTTTTTTTAATTTCACAAGTCACTCTGAAGTCAAACTCAGGGAAGAAATGATGCCAGGTCCTTGTTAGTGTGGCTGCCTATCTCTGAATCAATTGACTTTGCTGATTTATAAATGACTGCTGACTCAAATCACTTCACCCCCTTTCCCCACTTTTGTGGCTTGCGCATGTTGAAGTTTGATGGTAAACTATGTTCAGCATTGAACAGTCTCCTGAGCACAATCACGTTATGGAAGTGCCTTCATTGAGCTATGACAATAAATCAAACTAATTGCACTGGATTGCCCATTAACTTATAAACATATTCTCAATCAAAATTCCGCCTTCCAGGCCCTGCCGGTCTGTCCAGCAGGCAAAGGCAACTGGCATCAGACAACATGTTTCTCAAACACAGCCTCCAAAATTACTCGGATGACTTGAACAACACAAGGAGTAAGATGAAAAAAAAATGGGCGAGACCTTGAATATCCTGCTGCAAAGTTAATGCTCAAGATAATCCCATGTCACTGTTAGGTATAAAGTACAAATCAGCCCCCTTCAGGAACATAAAGAACTTGGATTTATATAGCACCTTTCACGACATCAGTACTCCAATCTATCTAATTTGTATTTGAGCCTGTTCCATAGATTGACCACTCGCTCACTGAAATAATGGGCTGGATTTTGTGAATGGAGGCGAGTTGGAGGTGGGACTGCTGCTTGTCGTGTCAATGTCCCGCCTCCATCCTCGCCTGACCATTCAGAGGGATTTTCCCCTGATTGAGCTTGTTAAGCCCACCCTGTGGGCTCAGCAGGCCAATTAGGGAAGAAGTCACTGACAGATCACGTCAACATCAGACGTGCTATCTGTCAAGACTTCTTGAAAAAGGAAATGACAGCGTTTGACAGCTGTGTGAAACTGTCAAACACTGACATTCTCTTTAGTTTGATGAGTCTTTGAGGTGAGGACTCATCAAACATTGCAAATTTGTAAATTTCAGATGTCTGATGGATTGGAGGGTCCATCAGCCATTACCTGAAATTGACAAGGAGGATGTCCGCTCTCCCCATCCAGCGCGGCTAAAGGCTATGGAAGGAAAACAAGGTAAGTGAATACTTTTTTAAACTCATCACTCACCTTGCATACTTACCACTCCAAACTTGCACCCATCACTCACCTCTGCACCTTACTTCCAGGTGCCTCCGACCCCCGCAGACCTCCTCCATGTCTCCTCCAACCCGGTGGGGTTCTCCGAGGTCGGGAAGCCTTCACCTGTGAAGGTAAAATGGCACAAATCCTTTTTTCTGCCCGTTAACAGGCAGTTAAAAGGATGAAATGCCTTTCCCGCCTCCAGGAGATGGGACCCGAAGCTGCACATCCTCCCGCCTCCTGGCAAATGGGCACGGAGGTGGGATGGGGACGGGTTTGCCATCCGCCCCCAATTTCTCCGATTTTACTGGCTGTCCCACCTCCATGCCCGCCTCCTCGGGGCTTGGAAAATCCAGCCCAATGTTTCTGCAGATTGGGTGTGAATTAACAAAAAAAAATTATGAGGCATCACTGCAGCTACTGCCAGTCATCTCCAGTTTGTAAGTGGCATTCAGACATTATGTAACATCATCATCTCAAAAGATAATGTGCAGTTAAGTACTGGAAAGATTTATATCCAGAATCTATCCATACCAATAACAAGTTGTATCTTTAAGAATAAACGAGCAGTCTCTCCACGCTAACCATATGGTATTATTGGTTATGTGCTTTGCAGTGACCAGATTTGACAACCAAAAACAAAACAAAGCCTTGCAAGTTCCCAGACTTCACCGTCAGTCTTTTTCAAGTGATGATTATCAGTTATTATTATCCTGGGAAAGCTCGCGCTCTCTCTCTCTCTGAAAGACAAAGCACCCATGCAGATTTTCAGATGGTGGGCATTCCCTCACTCCCTTTTGCTGCACTCTAGTATGTCTGAAAGCAGTTTAGCCAAAGCATATAATTAAATAATAATCTGACGTGTACAAGAAGTTTTAATCTTTGCTGTATGAATGTCAAAGAAACATTAACATATAAATATCTGTGGGACGGAAGAGCGGAAGATATTTATAACTATATATAGGACAAACTTTGAACATGCGGTTAATAAGCTCAAAATATATTACCCGTCTTCTCACACGCGGGGCAGCTTCAGGAGTATTTGGTGATGTTGGTTCATTTGGAGTTTCTGAGGTTGAGCTGAGAGATGAATTGCTGCTTGAGAGTTCTTTGTTCTGTCTTCTGGTTCCAAATGGCAAGATTGATGCCACCAGGTCGGAATTGTCTTTCTGCTCTTCTTTCAGAGCATCCTGCTTTTGTTTATGGGCTCGATCATTGACAATCACTTGGGACAATGGCATAGCAAAGGCATGTGCTGCGAATTCTGTTGATATAAAACAAAAGAAATGAGGTTTTTTTTTAAATTAAAAAAGGTCACATCAATTACCTTATCAAATAACTAAAAAAAAACCACAGGCCTAGAAATTGGTTTCGGGCGGTATCAGATCGGCCGCCCATTATATGCAGCGCCTGATCTTCAGTTCCAGTTGATTGCAATAGAACAGAATATCAGGCGCTGGGTATAACGGGCGGCCGATCAGATACCGCCCAAGACGCAATTCTAGGCCATAGTACGTGGACAGAAGTTGGACTGATTGCATCAGGTGACTCACATCAACCTTTTTTATTAAATATGGAAGAAAGCATCTTACAATTCAAATCACATTTCACCTCTTGCAGTGTTAACTCAGTCCACGTTTGGAAACATTGAAACAGTACCAGTGTGTAAGGCACGCAAATCCCGTTTCAATTACAAGGTAGTTGTTCATTATAACATTCCTGCACACGTAGATATAGGTCAGTGACAGTCTACTTCTATAAAAGAACGAGCCTTTGGCATAGTGGTAGCATTCCCACCTCCGAGACAGAAGGTGCTGGGTTCAATCCCCATTCCAGACAGTCCCGGTGAGTGGAGTACTGAGCTCCAGCTCTGAATTCTGGGTTGACATCCAGCGGGAATCTCACGTCCGGTGGGTGCGAGTGGCCCCACTCATTGTATGGGTTGTGGGAGTCTATAAAACCCTCCAGCCGTAGAGGACTAACCACCCTATCGGCTGGTATAAAGATGCAGTGTTGATGGTTTATAGTATAAACAAAACCCCCTTACATTTCTCCAGCACTCTTAATCCAGAGGGCTGCCATACTGGACAACCATAGTTACTGTTTAGGGAGCACAGCTGTCCTTCTGCAGTGACTTGACAATCATGGATGGAAGACGGTGTACAGCTTTAACAACCTGGGAATGTGTGCAGTACAGCAAGAAGAAAAAAAGAATATAGCAACCTTCACAATCTCAGAATCTCGCAAAGCGCTTCACAGCCAATGAAGTACTTTTGAAGTGTTGTAATGTAGGGATACATGGCAACACTATTGGAGATGCCGTCTTTCAGATGAGATGTTAAACCAAGGCCCCTTCTGCCCTCTCGTGGATGGCAGCCAATTTGCACACAGCAAGGTCCCACAAACAGCAATAATGACCAGATAATCTATTTTAGCGATGTTGGTTGCGGGATTAATATTGACCAGGACACTGGGGAGAACTCCCCCGCTCTTCTTCGAAATAGTGCCAATGGGATCTTTTACGTCCACGAGAGGGCAGACAGACCCTTGCTTTAACATCTCATCTGCAGCACTCCCTCAATATTGCACTGGAGCGTCAGCCTGGACTTTGCACTCAAGTCTCTGAAGTGTATTGTGTATTGTACAGAATGTGTAATGTTGTACAGTGTATAGTTCTTTGTGGTTGATGGTTCTGCCCCAGTGGAATTTAATATTCTTCCAATTATATCACCATGGGGACGATTCCTTGGGGATTTCCTGTTATTTTCTTACAAACAGCTAATGTGGCTAGCCTATGCATATCCATATATTTCCATAGCTTTTGTGATTTGGCAGTTACATCTCTGTTAATGCTTTGATTTGCTGACACACCATTGAAAATAATGGGGGTAAAATTCAACATTGCTGGGGGGGCGCAAAAGTTGTGGTAGTGGATCAGACACCAGTTATACATCCCACTAGAATTTCCTTTCTATTCAAGTCGAATTGAATTTTACTCCCAAAAGGCTAGAGAGAAATAACTTTTGAAAATTTAATCAAAAATCTGCAACTGATAGAACACCTACTAAGAGAGTGATTTGCACTTGTCAAGGCAGGGCACAGATTCTCCTTTGTCAATTTTCCCTATGGCACTCGATAAATACATTCTAATAGTGTTGAGCAAGTCCACTATTGGCATCTAGTGTTCAACAGTTCACACAATACTGCTGCACATATGGCCTCATCCACGTGTGTCCTTTTTGTTGCTCTTGAGCGGAGCCAGTGAGTTGACCCAAGAACATTTTTGTTCAAGTTTCCTTGATCTTTGGCCACCTTTTTAAAAAAAATTGTGGGAGCCGACATGAATTTTCAATGAATTATAGAGCAATCATAGTACACTTCCCCTACTGTGAAACAATAGTCTAAAAAACAATACCGGCAATTCATTTGTCATTTGACAAAGGTACATAAATTGTGGTTAAAAAAGTACCAGCTAAATAAAACATCCATCAAACTGGAATTTAAAACACATTGCCAAAAAACGTCTTTGAAGTTGGCTAGACTGATGCTAATATCATTACAAAAACTCTTATGGAATTTTGAAAGTATCTATAGGAGCATAAAATTTATCCTAAACATATAAAAATCTATTTAAGAGGATATTTTAATTAAGAAAGAAGGAACTTGCATTTATATAGCGCCTTTCACAACCTCAGGACATCCCAAAGTGCTTTACAGGCAATTAAGTACTTTTTGAAGTGTAGTCACTGTTGTAATGTAGGAAACGTGGCAGCCAATTTCCACACAGCAAGGTTCCACAAACAGCAATGAGATAATGGCCAGATAATCTGTTTATGTTGATTGAGGGATAAATATTGCCCAGGACACCAGGAGAACTCCCCTGCTTTTCTTCAAATTAGTGCCATGGGATCTTCTACATCCACCTGAGAGGGCAGACAGGGCTTCCGTTTAATGTATCTTATCCGAAAGACGGTACCTCTGACAGTGCAGCACTCCCTCAGTACCGCACCGAGTGTCAGCCTGGATTATGTGCTCAAGTCTCTGGAGTGGCACTTAAACCCACAACCTAAGACCAATAATAGCTTTCCTATTTTTAGGGGAAAATGGCTGCTTATCATGAGATATGGTAATAAAAACCCTGAAACTAAGGGCTGGATTTTACCAGCCCTGAGGAGGTGGGATTGGAGACAGGACTGCTGGGAAAGTCAAAAAGAATGGGAGCGGGTCCCGAACCCGCTCTCAACCCGCCTCCAATCAATCTTCCCGGGAGTCGGGTCCCCGATTTGCACAGGGACCCGACTCCTAGCGGCGGGACGAGGATTATAGCCACTTAACTGCCTGTTAACAGGCAGTTAAGAGGCTTTTCCCAATTTTTTGACTGTTGCTGCGGGCTTCTCGACGTCGGGGAACCCCGCCAGGATAAGTGAGGCATGCTGCGGGTCTGTTGTTATGTTGGTGTTTGGATGACAGCTGCAGAAGTGGTGTGAAGGATGCAATGGGACACTGGTGAGTATGAGGTGTGAGAGAATGTTGTGAAAGTAATTTTTAATGTGGTTAGATGTTTCTGCAGGTGACAAGCTGTGAAGTGTTTGTGTAGCCTCATCTCAATCGGGAGAAGTGACAGATGGCTTCTGCAATCTCAGCTGCAGCTGCCATCTGTTTTATCCTAAGGAGAGAGTAATTGGAGAGCCTGGATGCAAGGGCTCACCTTTGGACAGTGATTGTCAGTTTTTGACAGCACCTCAATGCTGTCAAACACTGACAATTCATCTGTCAAACAAGTGTGGTGCATATGCCTTTAAGAAAACCGGCAGATGAAGCGTCATCAACTGACGTCATGTGACACCGGCTTTCCCTTAATTGGCCGGCAAGCCCACAGGGCGGGCTTAACAAGGCCACTCAGGGCAAAATAGCGTCTGTTCGTCAGACATCGCTGGGGGCGGGACTAGAACCCAGAAGGCAGCAGTCCCGCCCCCAACTCGTCTCGGTAAGTAAAATCCAGCCCTAAGCGTTTCCTGATCCCATATTAATTATTTCACACTTGTCCACATTGAACTGCATTGATCACCTACTGGCCCAGATATGTAAACAATCCAAATGCTTCTAAATTGGGTTGCACTGTTACTCATTATTTGCACTACCTCTTGCTTAAGCATCATCTGTAAATTCAGAGATTTTGCTCACTATTTTCTTATTCCCAGACATCAGGCTCAAAATGTCACCTTTTTGACAGATGAAATTTTTTATTTTTTTTAAATACTGGGTGGTTCTGAGCTCCACCCTGGGGAGTGGTTATCCTATACACAGGGTGCCTTATACACCTGTATAAAAAACCAACCCTTGACCCCTCTGTCCTTGCAAACTACCGTCCCATCTTCAACCTCCCTTTCCTCTCCAAAGTCATTGAAACTGTTGTCGCCTCCCAAATCTAGGCACCTATCCCAGAACTCCCTGTTTGAATCCCTCCAATCAGGTTTCCACCCCCGCCACAGTACAAAAAAGGCTCTTCCCAAAGTCACAAATTACATCCTAGTTGACTGTTGCAAAGGTAAACTATCCCTTCTCGTCCTTCTCGACCTGTCTGCAGCCTTTGGCATGGTTGACCACACCATCCTCCTACAACGCCTCTCCACCGTCATTCAGCTGGGTGGGACTGCACTCGCCTAGATCCATTTTTAACTATCCAGTCATAGCCAGAGAATCACCTGCAATGGCTTCTCTCCCCGCTCCTGCATCATTACCTCTGGTGTCCCCCAAGAATCTATCCTTGGCCCCCTCCTATTTCTCCTCATCTAAATGCTGCCCCTCAGCGACATCATCTGAAAACACAGCATCAGTTTCCAGATGTACACTGACGACACCCAGCTCTACCTCACCACCACCTCTCTCGGCCCCTCCACTATCTCTAAATGGTCACGCTGCTCGTCAGACATCCAGTACTGGATGAGCAGAAATTTCCTCCAACTAGATATTGGAAGACCGAAGCCACTGTCTTCGGTCCCCGCTGCAAACTCCGTTCCCTGACCACCGTTTCCAGCAACTGTCTGAGGCTCAACCAGACTGTTCGCAACCTTGGTGTTAAATCTGACCCCGAGATGAGCTTCTGACCACATATCCGCGCCATCAATAAGACCGTCTATTTCCACCTCCGTAACATCGCCCGGCTCCGCCCTTGCCTCAGCTCATCCACTGCCGAAATCCTCATCCATGCCTTTGTCATCTCTAGACTTGACTAATCCAACGCACTCCTGGCCGGCCTCCCTAGTTCTACCCTCCATAAACTTCAGGTCATCCAAAACTCTGCTGCCCATGTCCTAACTCGCACCAAGTCCCGCTCACCCATCTCCCCTGTGCTCGCTGACCTACACTGACTCCCGGTTAAGCAACGCCGCGATTGGTTTTCAAATCACTCCATGGCTTCGCCCATTCCTATCTCTGTAATCTCCTCCAGCCCTACAATCCTGCCTCACCCCCCCACCTCTCTACCCCCTCTTTCTTCCCTTAAGACGCTCCTTAAAACCTACCTCTTCGACCAAGCTTTCGGTCATCTGCCCTAATATTTCCTTATGTGGCTCGGTGCCAAATTTTGTTCGAGAACGCTCCTGTGAAGCGCCTTGGGATGCTTTACTACAGTAAAGGCACTATATAAATGCAACTTGTTGTTGTATATGTCATGCAACAGAAACCAGAACACCAACAATATTGGCAACAAAACAAAATGCAGGAATATACATAGATCGGAGATAAAAGGAGTTAAACTGTTTGTCAGATTACATATGCGAGAGGAAGAATCGTATGATGTAGTGAGGTCTGCTGCAGCTATCTCCTTGGGTTCAATGTCAGTTGTTCCCTTAAGTGACCTGAAGGCCTAGGCCTAGAAATTCAATTAGGCCAGAAAACGGCCGGTGACACCACGGGCCAAAGCTAACAGCCGCCCACAAAAAGAGCGCAGGCAGCACCGGTATTTTGATGCTGCCTGCTGATTTACATAAGCGGAGCGGAGGATCTCTTGTGCAACGCGCTCTTTCCGGCGCTAACCTCAGCAGGAGGCCGAAGGTCGCGTCTGAAGGATCGGTGCGGCGTTCTCGGGCTGTGTCGGATCATTTGGTGACGGCTCCTGGGTTTTGTTATCGAGTTTGCTGATGGCCCTTGTAGGGTTGGAGCGTTGAGGCACATCACGAGGCATTTGTTTGTCCATGGCTCCCCTCTTACTTTCGCGGACATTTGTGTGGGTCTTGTATGGAGTCCACAAATGGGTGCCAGACTGCCTGGTACTCCCACCTTCGCTGGCTGCCATAGCTCCACAGATCTTTCGCCCAGATGGTTGCTGTGTTCAGGTTTGTGCTCCACCATGGCGCTGGAGGGAGAGGGGGACGGGGACGGGGATGGGGATGCACCATCTTGCAGCGAGCAGTGACAGTGCACTAGCCTGCATATCACATAGGGGATTCACTCCCTGTGAGTGGCCCTTAATGCACAGACTCAGATCTGGAGGGACTGTGACTGTAAACACCACAAAGACTGTGGCACAGATGTCCTTAAACCATTGCAGGAGATATCAATGGAAATAATTTTTTTTTTTTTTTAAATGAGAACATGAACTCTTGGTCAGAAGTTTACTGGTGTAAATGGTGCAGAAGAGAGTTCAATTAGTTTTTGACAACAGCAGACTTTTGAAGAACTCTTGGTGAGAATAGGGTGTTAAGCCTTTTAAAAATAGACTTCCAAACTTTGCATATCATGTTATCAGTTGCTAAACAAGAAAACCCCAATGTATGAAATTTAAGGAATTGCAGCTTTGAATTTTTCCCTGAGATTCTTACAACTGTAGTACAGTATAGTTTATTTTAAAAGTATTTACCTCTTATAATGTTTGACTGACCGAGGCGGGCGGGGGGGGGGGGGGGGGATTCGATGCATCTCATTGGAAGCGGTTTTCACTCCAATGACATAGTCTGAGCTCTCCATAGTTAACAGTTATCCCAGCAGCTGTTTACTGAATGGGTTCTAGCTCACCGCCGCTTTCTCCCGCCTCTCCGTGCTGTCAACGGCTGCACACACGGGCCTGCTTTGGAGAGGGCGGCAAGAGGAATGGATGGGCGTGCATCAATTCGGCGTTCCATGCAGATTGACATCACCCTCCTGCTAATTAAAATACTCCGTGAGTGCAGGCAATGGCGGCCGCTGCGGGACCCACCGGAAGCAAGCGACCGCCCTTGTTTTTAATCAAAACAGCCTTAATGGCCAGTGCTAAAAGCTCCAATTTCTAGGCCCTAGTTTTTAGAGAAAGCAAGATGGCAGCCAAATCGATTTTCAAAATATATTTATAGCTATTTAATTAGTTAAACTTCTCCTTTTCTTTACTGGTAGGTTTTGCAGAATTGATTTGTTGTTTCATACTTCCTTTGCAGATCCTTATTGGTAGCCACGTTCCTCACTTTTGATTCATACATCCTCTACCTCTTCAGTTATGATTTGATGCTCCCCGATATGTAAATTCAACCCATTGGGTCCATATGTGACAGAAATTTGCATACATACCAGAATGATACTGAAGTGTGATGCATGGAATAGAAAAACTAAAGGACTATGTGATCAAGGAATGGGACGAATGCAATGAAGAAGTTTCCCTCACGGCAGCTCCGTCCTACTTATCTCATCAACTTTGCCAGTGATAGTGACCATGTAAAAGGATATTTCGAATAGAGTGGAACACTCAGCTCTGTGGACAATTGACAGTGGAGCGTTCCACTCTATTCAAACGCCCCTTTAAGTGTGACATTCATCCCGATTTCCTGCGATTTGATCAAGAACAGCCTTCTACAAATAATTTAAATTGTGGTACACATGCACCTCACAATTTTCGCATTTCACGTACCAGTGCTTTCACATTATTTTCGAAAAAAAAAGTTCTAGAGAACTCCACTGTTGGTAAGTAGATATATTCTAATCCTTCTACAATGCTGTTTATTAAATCATACTGAAAGGGTCACACTGTGCTTCACAATTTATTAGGTCAGAGCTATGTTTTAAATGAGCTTCACGTGCCTGGTCATCACTTGCTGCTGCTAAGGTTTGTTTCCATGTTTATGACGGATCTTAATGATTAACCCCAGCAGACTGAGCTACAGTTCTTCCAGGGTGTTTACAAGGATAAAAGTGGCACGAAGATCAAGTAATCCCAATTTGCATCCTTGTGCTATTTTGCAATGATCCCCACACTGAGGGAATAACTTAAAAAAAATATATTAATTCTCGGGCTGTGGGCATCGCTGGCAAGGCCGGCATTTATTGCCCATCCCTAGTCGGCCTGAGAAGGTGGTGGTGGGCCGCCTTCTTGAAGCCTAGCAGTCTGCTGTAGCGGTTTGGTGCAACTGATTTGCTTGCTAGGTCACTTCAGAAAGCAGCGAAGAGTCAATCGCATTGGTGTGCAACTGGAGTCAAATACAGGCCAGACCAGGTAAGGACGACAAATTTCCTTCCTTCAAAAGGACATTATGACAATCCAACAGCATCATGGTCACTTTTTCCTTCCAGATTTAAAAAAAAAAACTGAATTCAAATTCTCAAACTTCCATGGTGGCATTTGAACTCATGTTCTTAGATTAGTCCAGGCCTCTGGATTACTCATCCAGCAATGTAATAAGTACATTCCCCTACTCCATTTAAACTACACTTGTATACTCAGTCACCATTTATAGCTTTGCACACGGGAAGAATGGATACACCAAACTCATTTTAGTCTGGAATCTCACCGTTGCAGGGACAGAAGTCTTAAGTCCGTCCGTTACGTTTAGCCAGAGGGCAAGTCCGAAGTCTCTCACACGAGAATCTTGAGCCACTTATGAGGGAAGAGTAGCTGATGTGGTTTCACATTGCCTTCCTCACGGTTTGGACACCTAAAACAGGTGTTAAGCCCCTTGCATATGTCAATGTTCCAAAAATTGGGCTGCTTCACTCAGGATGACTAAGTCTACATGCAGCCTAACCAGTGGTCCTTGAAGGGACTGCTGGAGGCCGCCACTAAAAAGGTAAGTTTTAAAAAAAAACTCATCTTACTGTGGAGCCACGAGGAGCAGGAGTTCTCCTCCCGGATCCACAGCACTCCTAAGAACCACTGCCTGAATCCTTCTCAATCGCCCTCCCGTCAATCGTCTCTTCATAGCAACGGCCTGACATTTATCTCCGCTATGCCTGTGAGCTGCCTGGGGACACGCAGTAGGCGTCTGCAGCTCGCTGGTCTAATTAAATCAGGCCTACCTGTTCCAGCGTGAACCAATTTCTACCCCACATTCTCCCTGCCCTGTTTCTGATAGTAGAGGGCATCCTCTTATATTGACTGTTATATCCAGAGAGAATCAGCACAGAAGGAGGCCATTCAGCCCATCGTGCCTGTGCCGGTTCTTTGAAAGAGCTATCCAATTAGTCTCACACCTCTGCTCTCCCCAAACCATGCAAATTTCTCCTTTTCAAGTATATATCCAATTCGCTTTTGAAAGTTATTATTGAATCTGCTTCCACCACCTTTTCAGACAGTGCATTCCAGATCATCATAACTCACTGCCTAAAAACATTTCTCCTCATCTCGCCTCTGGTTCTTTTGCTAATTACCTTAAATCCATATCCTCTGGTTACCAACCCTTCTGCTACTAGAAACAGTTTCTCCTTATTTACTCTATCAAAACTCTTCATGATATTGAACACCTCTATTAAATCTCCCCTTAACCTTCTCTGCTCTAAGGAGAACAATCCCAGTTTCTCCAAATAACTGTAGTTCCACATCCCTGGTACCATTCCTGCAAAACGCTTCTCCACCCTAGTAAAGCCTTAGCATCCTTCCTAAAGTGTGGTGCTCAGAACTGGCCATAATACTTACATTACCACACCAACTTAAGAGTGTATCAGATATAACATCCATTCGTGCAGAAATACACTTACCACCACCATTTATCAAAATCTGACAGCGGTTGCACTCTCATCCAAGTCAGAATATTGTGGGTTCAAGTTCCACCCCAGGGACTTGAGAACATAATCCAGGCCGACACTCCAGTGCAGTACTGAGGGAGCGCTTCTCTGTCAGAGTTGCCGTCTTTTAGATGAGACGTTAAACCGAGGCCCCGTATGCCCTCTCAGGTGGATGCAAAAGATCCCATGGCACTATTTTGAAGAAGAGCACAGAGGTTCTCCCCAGTGTCCTGGTCAATATTTATCCCTCAACGAATATTAAAAACAGATTATCTGATTATCATCACATTGCGGTTTGTGGAACCTTGCTGAACGCATACTGGCTGCCATGTTTCCGACACCACAACAGTGACTACACTTCAAAAGTACTTCATTGGCTGTAAAGCACGTTGGGATGTCCTGAGGTCGTGAAAGGCGCTATATAAATGCAAGCCTCTCTTTCATACAGCCATTCCTTAATTTATAATGTTTTTGGCATAGATTAAGAATATTTATTTGTGCTATATTTCCTCTTTCGCAAAAGAAGTAGAAAAGGTTAAAGTGGTGCAATCCCAGTAGATAGCACGAATGGATTGTTCATCTATTCTTATCACTGCTTCAGGATTGCTCCGATCCAATTTTTTTGTGAAACGCATTTCTTCTTGTTAAAAGTCAATCATGAGAAACCAGTGTAGATTTACAGCATGGGGAGGCGGGGAAGAGAATATAAGAAAAAAGCAGCATGGAGCCCAAGGTTAGAACTGGTGTTCACTGTAAAAAGGAAGAGTAGGATTACAAGCATCAGTGTGGCATTCTGGCAGAATTGAGTAATACTAAGTTTTACTACTGCACATCACTGGCTCTCCCTCTCTCGTTACAGCATGGGGGGGTCGGAGGAGCAGCCAACCAGGGAATGCAGAGTGCACAGGAGGCGCAATCAAACTGCTTCAGGGAGCAGAGCTACCACATCTCAACCTGGGTAGACGGAGGATCTGCGACTGATGAAGCTCAGGCTGGAGAGGGAGTTTGTGACGGAGGTTTGCTGCAGAGATAATCAACCATCCAAAACGCACTAAACACTGACAGTGAAGTCACTATTGCCTTCAACTTTTGTGCCACAAGGTCCTTTCCAAGGAGCCTTGGTTCATTGTGTCCTGTATAAATTCATCCATGGTCAACAGCGACAGAGACAGCAACTCTTTTTTTTAAACATCTCTCGGATTAAAAAAGGCAACACCCTTCTGAAAATTATTTGGCACAGCTTGCCTCATTGGTCTATAATCGCACAATGCTGTAAACGGTAATGATATCAGGACGTGCCTTCATGTCACCCGTATACTAGAATGATAAAATTGATGCATGGGTCTTCCTAAAACGCTCCCCTTCCCTATGAAAAAACAGTTTACCAAATAGTTTTTACGGAGACAATGATTTGTAAAGGGCACCAAACTTAAGGCATGCAAAAAAAAAACTTTTGAAACCATGGTAGTTTGACTTCATGCCAGTAAAGTCATCAGTGATGGGGAGGGAATGGCCTTGCATGATTTAGCACGAATAGTGTGATCATTTCCTCCCTATGGACAATATTTTAAAATTATTTAAATTACAACAGCATAGTCATTCATCATTGACAGCTTCAGATGACTATAAATGAAGATTTTTATTTTTACATTTATGCATTTTAATATGCATGTTGCTTGAAATCTATGAATCGTTTTGGGAGCATTGGCCACCTCAATACCAGTCAGCAACTGGGTGAAATGCTAAAACTCAAGACTCCTGCTTTGCAGCACGCTGCACAATAAATAAAAAATTTGCCTCACAACTAAATGAGATGCAAATGCAGACTCAACACGATGCTAATATATGACAGAATCTTGGATCTAAACCTCAAAATTAGTTTCTTGCACAAGGTAAAGTAGAATTTAAGAAGACACAAAGAATGAATGAATTAGTCATTCATAGAATTCCTGAACTAACAAGTACAATGATTTTACTCTGCTATAAAAACTGTTGTGGTACTTTCATACACGTTTTATGCCCTCTAAATATGGATGCACGACTTATAAATGCAGTAATGCCAATGTGCCATATTTAATTGTGACTTCTAATAAAAACCAGCTGGGTTCTTTTTTCCCCCTCATAGTTTCTCAATTTCCTTGCAACCTGCCTAAATACCCCACCAAGACTGCAGCTGTTAAACTACACAAAGAAACTTGAAAGACTTGCATGGGTTTAAGAACTTCTGAAGACAAACTTGGGGGTCTTCATACTAAATAACGACTGGCAGTGTGCTACCTCGATATACAATAAAGGGAAGTAATGTGCAGGAGGAAAAGGAAAAGCAAAACAAGGGCACATGAGCTCAGAACTGGAAATTACTTCATAGTTTCAGAGTTATCTAATCCTTGTGAAACTATGACAGCATTTCCCATTTTCTATTAAATCAAACCATCCAGCAGAGGAAGTTCTATGTTATGAGATGAGGACTGAAGTATGTGGTAAATTTAAACAAGTTGGTAACAAGCATGTGACTCTTTCCAAAAGGAAGCAACAAAACCATTTCTGGATGACTGCAGACCACAGAGAAACACAAATACGCTTTGTCATCACTTATCGCGCTGGCAAGTACAAAAACAAAATGGCTATAAATGCTGAAGTGTCTTTAACGTTTCTCCACATCCTCCTATAAAAATGGCTACGGTGATTCAGAGCTTTCACAATACACACCCCGTTGAACAGACTAGACCACGGGATCTTTACCAAAAAGGGATTGATGTGGAGATTCAACTATTAAGCTGTTCAAAGTGATGCTTATATATTTTATTACAAAATCATAGTTCATTCAATCTGTCCCATTTCCATCTTTACGCTCATTAGGCAGGCATCATTAGCAGCGAGAACCAAGTGTGTAATATTGTTTATTAGCAGGGTCTTGTGCGCGAACAAGATATTTCAGTGGGTGTGGGGTCGCTGCTAAAATGCAAGAATCCACCCCAAATTAAAATGAGTTTTGCAAAGCGCTTTTTCATGAAAAATAAAATGTTCATTTAAAATCATGCATGTTCAACAATTTATTTGCTGTGGAATTGTGTAAAAATGTATTCTAACACCCCATGCACTCAGCTCCAATGCTAAGGAAAGCTGTATACAAGAGTCTTGTTAAAAACTGAGTTCTACCCGCTGAGCATAGCTGGTTTTCAGCAAAGGATTAATTACTGTTTGACGATAATGATCACTATTCCCGAGAGGTGGGTTTGGTTTTCTAATGTTAATAGACTAGTGTGAAACACTGCACTTTAATAGGTCATCTAGAAGATCTCTGTTTAGTTATTAATGGAAAAATCATTGGTTCTCCAACTAAGGTCACATGCAAGGGATGAACCAACACATTCATAACAGTGCCTCCAACACACGGAAACATTCACTCATCTGAGGTTCTGCAATTTTTAGTCAATTTGAGCTCAACGAGTTGCAGAAGACAGCACTTGTGTGGAGGAATGCCAGTGGGCACAAATTCACATTTCCACTTGTACACCAACCACAATGGCCAGTTTCAAAACAGCTCCAAATAATTGTCTTGAGCTACAAAAACGATTAAAGGGCCAGAAGACGAGTGTTGTAGCCTGATTTGGGCTGAAAGAGAGAGAAGACCTGCAACATTTATGTTACTTTCATGATACCATTACTTGAAAGTGACATGACGACATGTTTCCTGTGATTTATGTCACTGCATCATGTAAGTTATTAAACAATTGAGAAAAGGATTTCCAAACGCATTTAGTGAACCCAATGCCTTTTAATTTTCACCAATTGATAAAGAAAAGTAAAATTTGTTGTTCATGGTAATTGGAATTAAAAATTTATTCCCGGATATAGGTGTCACTGGCAAAGCCAGCATTTATTGCCACATCCCTAGTTGCACTTGAGAAAGTGGTGGTGAGCCTTCTTCTTGATCCGCTGCAGTCTGTGTGGTGAAGATACTCCCACAGTTAGGTAGGGAGTTCCAGATTTTGAGGGATTTTGACCGAGCGACCATGAAGGAACAGCAATATATTTCCAAGTCAGGATGGTGCGTTACTCGGAGGGGAATTTGGGTGCTGGTGTTCCCATGCACCTGCTGCCCTTGTCCTTCTAGGTGGTGCAGGTCGCGGGTTTGGGAGGTGCTGTCGAAGAAGCCTTGGCGAGTTGCTGCAGTGCATCTTGTAGATAGTACACACTGCAGCCACGGTGTGCTGGTGGTGGAGGGAGTGGATGTTTAAGCTAGTGGATGAGATGCCGATCAACATTTATACAAGAGAGACTTGCCATAAACCACGTAACTATCTTCACTAGCGAGTATCAGGCAGCCTCAATTGTAGGACTATTTATCTCATCATGTTGCTCATCAGGAATACCCTCCACAGCACAACATGCTCAGCACATGAAAACATGATGGCAATTGGTAAAGATAGAAACTATGGAACAAGAAAAAAATATTCTTCAACTCATTCCTTCCCCACACCTCTCTTGCAGCCTATTTTGTCTCTAGTGGAAAAGTTCTGCAATCAAGAAAAACTCCCAACCTTTGTGTTTCAATTTGACCGTCAAACATCATTTTTGTTTTGCCAGTCGGTCTCCTGTAACACTGCACACAGGGAGTCAAGAACAAGTGCCGTCTTTGGGCAGAGCAGGAAGGAGGTCTGTGACACCGAAGGCCACCGGAGGTGGGGAGGTAGAACAGTGTAGGGCGAGGTGGAAGGTTAGAGATCAGGAGTTTGGGGCACCAGAGGAAACATAGAAACATAGAATCTAGGAGCAGGAGTAGGCCATTCGGCCCGTCGAGCCTGCTCCACCATTCAATACGATCATGGCTGATCATCCAAATCCAGTACCCTGTCCCCTGCTTTAATCCCCATAGTACACATATCCCACCCTACCCCCGTAACCCCACGTATTTAATTCCCCCTAACATATCCCATCCTATCCCTGTAACCCCACATATTTAATCCCCCCCTAACACTAAGGGTCAATTTATCATAGCCAAATCAACCTAACCCGCACATTTTTGGACTGTGGGAGGAAACCGGAGCACCCGGAGGAAACCCACGCAGACACAGGGAGAATGTGCAAACTCCACACAGACAGTCACCCGAGGTCAGATTCGAACCCGGGTCCCTGGCGCTGTGAAGCACCAGTGCTAACCACTATGCCACCGTGTTGCCCTTAGATAGTGGTTAGTTACCGTGGGGAAGGCAGAGCATATCAAGAGGCCAGAAGAGAGGGAGGGGAAAGGGGGTGGGGTAGAGAAAGAGAATTGCAACAAGCATGGTAAGACTGGCCATAGAGTGAGGCTGGGGAGAGGACGAGGAGGTAGAAGAATTTGAGAGGAAACATTGTACAATGTAATTAGGTCACATACACACACAAACTGTTCCACACTTTGTGTCCCACCAAATCAAAACAGTGAAGACTTGCAACATCTGTATGCTTTTAGTTTTTTTGTGGGGAGGGATCACAAGACACTTGCACAGAAAAAATTAATGTGAATTGCAGAATGCAGCCCTGGTAATAGCTCTGCCAAGAACTTTAACCACAGCAAAGTATAAAGGCAGCCTGCCAACTCTGTTGATTTTCTCATGGATATTTTGTTTTTCAATTACATTCCCAGCATAGGGCCTCCTCATTGGAGGTCAGAACAGGACTCTAGGCCCCTGGACGTGTGGCACAGAGACGGTGGGCACCCGATGCCTCAGAGGCCACAACGGGGCTGGAGGCCCTTGGCACAAGAACCAGTAGAGGAGGCAAGGCACTGGAGGCTAGAGCAGGGTTGGATGGGCTGAGGGCTAGATCAGCCTGGCCCTACAATGTTACGACCTTAAAAAGAAGTACAATTTAATTACAGTTAACAAGTTTGTCAGCTTTCGTGTTGCGATTTAGCACGGGAGGAAAGCGTGGAGGATGTGGCGTGGAGCTGTTTCACTGAGATTAAAGAGGATGGTGCTACACAACACCACTAGTGATGGGAGATCTGCAACTGCATACCGAATTTCAAGTACAGGTTGAGCGTCCCGAATCCGGCAACCTCGGGACCGAGGCCGAGCCGGTTTTCGTGTTTTTCCGGACTTCGGAACGTGTTTCTGATGTCCGAAGTCCGGAAATGCCCGAGCCCAGGTTGCGATATTTCCAGACTTCGGACATCAGAAACACTTTCCGAGTCCGGAAATGCCTGGGCCCAGGTTGTGATATTTCCAGTTTTTGGTAAGCCTCCCTCAGGGTGTCCGGATTCCGGAACATTTTACAGATTCCGGACGACCCTGCCACCAATCGTCCCGGAGTCCGGAACTCCGGATTTTGGACGCTCAACCTGTATTTTCAAAGATTTGTGGTGCTTAAAGTCAGTGTTCAGATTAACATTGAGAATCCTTTTTCAGAGAGTCACCTACTAGCATTACAGGGAAGCGTAACAGGAATAGAGTCACTAGAACATGACAACCTGTGCAATATATAAATGGATTATGCGGCCCACATAGGTGCCAGCCTTGGCTCAGTGGTAGCACTCTGATCTGAGTCAGAAGGTCGTGGGTTTGTGTGGCACTCCAGAGACTTGAGCACATAATTCTGGGCTGACACTTCAGTGCAGTACTGAGGGACTGCTGCACTGTCGGAGGTGCCGTCTTTCAGATGAAACATTAAACCAATTGAAACACCTCTCAGGTGGGCGTAAAAGATCCCATGGCACTGTTCAAAAAAGAGCATGCGATTTTCCCCAGTGTCCTGGGCAATACGTAACCCTCAACCACTCAGAATTTTGAATACCTCTATTAAATCTCCTCTTAACCTTCTCCGCTCCAAGGAGAACAATCTCAGCTTCTCCAGTCTCTCCACATAACTAAAGTCCCTCATCCCTGGTACGATTCTAATAAATCTCTTCTGCACCGACCCTTCTGCCACTGGAAACAGTTTTGCCTTATTTACTCAATTAAAACCCTTCAAGATTTTGAACACCTCTATCAAATCTCCTCAACCTTTTCTGCTCTAAGGAAAACAACCCCAGCTTCTCCAGTCTTTCCACATAACTGAACCTGGTACGATTCTGATAAATCTCTTCTGCACCCTCTCCAAGGCCTTGACATCCTTCCTAAAGTGTGGTGCCCAGAATTGGACACGATCCTCCCGCTGAGGCCTAACCAGTGATTTATAAATTCATGTTAACAGGGACAGTGAGAATCTCATCCTATTGTGGGCAATGCGAAGGGTGCATTGATCTTCCCTCTGCTCATTTGCAATCTAGAGTCCAACCCTATTGGTAGAAAGTTCAACTTCAAAAAGAAAATAGGAGACTAATCGGAGCAGTGATTCACAATGCTGACCTTTCCCCTCTTAGACTCGCTATCAGATCCAGCTCACATGATGAGTGGAGAGTCCCCCCCCCCTCTCCAAGCCCTGATTTGTAAGAATTGTGCAAGAAATTTGTGTTGTTTCAATTATGGATTTTGTGTTTAAATCCAAAACAAAGTAGCTCCACTTACAAAAAAAAGTGACCATAATTGTCAATCTTACAAAGAGGCCTTATTGAAATATCAATATTTCCCTGATACAGTAAGGGTCTCCTTCTGAAGTTTGGGTTGTACACATTATTAGGACAGAGCAGAGCAGAGGGAGCATTGCTTTGCATCTGGCCCTTACTATATTGAACCTGGGAGTGGCTGATCGTGATTTTGGATAACAAAGGGCTGGATTTTCATTGACCCGTGGAGGCGGGTTTCGAGGCGTGTGGGGGGTTAAAGTTGCAGATTCAGGGGTCCCGACCCCATCCCGCCTCCATGCCAGTTTCGCTGGAGGCGGGTACCCAACCTGTGCTGGGACCCGCCTTCCTGAGGCGGGAAGGGGATTAGTGACAATTAATTGCCTGTTAACAGGTAGTTAACAGGCAGTTTTTTGCCTAATCCCTATTGGAGCAGCGCTCCGAAAGCTTGTGATTTCAAATAAAGCTGTTGGACTATAACCTGGTGTTGTGCGACTTCTCCCTATTTTGAAAGCTGAAATGTGGGCTTCCCGACAGGTCCCAACCACGCCAAGTTAGCGAGGCGGACCGTGGGTCTGCAGGGGTTGGAGGGGGTCGATGTGTTCGGTGGGCAGGTGAGTGATGGGTGCATGTGTGCAGAGGTAAGTGTGTAAGGTAAGTGCAAAGTGTGGGGAAAAGTTTTACTTACCTTAACTTCCTCCTGCAGGTGTCAGCCCTTCAGTTCTCGGGAGTCAGAAATCTCACTGGCACAGAAAGCAGAAAGGCCGTGGTGCTGTCAAAAACTGCAGCCTCTGTTTTCTGTGCTGGAATGATTTCTAACTCAGCCTGAGAGGAAGGACTCAAGTTAGAAGACAAATTGTCAGTGTTTGACAGCTTCACAGAGCTGTCAAACGCTGATATTTCATCTGTCAAAAGCTCTTGACAGATGAAATGTCAATCTGTAACGTCACCTGTTGCCGGGTGGCCCTTAATTGGCCTGCTGAGCTCGCTGGGCGGGCTCAACAAGGTCAATCAAGTGAAAATGCAGTGGGTTGGCCACATGTCGATGGAGGCGGGACTACAACCCAAAAAGTGGGAGTCCCGACTCCATCACGTCCCCAGTATCAAAATCCAGCCCAAAGAGTTCCATTCTGAGCCGTCAATTTGGAAACTTTAGGAGTGAGATTTGTGATCGATACAAAACTGACTGCAAACCAATTAGGAGACATGGAGCAATTTACTTTTGCGAGTTAGATACAATAAATAGACTACACCTAGGGCTTATAGTTTCTATTTTTTTCCCATTTTTGGCCGCACTCGGGCTTTTGTAACTTTAGTAAAAAAAAAAATTTAATATAAGTTTTGCAGATAGAGCAGGTGCAGTCACACAACAAAAACCATAAATCACAATGATTTTACATTTGAAATTCTCTATTGAAAAATCACCAGCCATGCATAGCCCTCCATATTCAAACCTATACCTTAACGATTACACCGCTCCGTGTTCATACACAAGGCTCACTAGAAGGCTGTTGGCTTAAATTCTACACAGACTACCCAATACAGAACACTGAAAAGCTGAAAGGAGCATAGAGTTTTATGTAGTAAACCAAAAGCAGCATTTTCAATACTTTCCAGTGATTATTTAATTAAAAAAAGTTGGAGAATTCTCATTGCTGAGTTGCGTTTGCTATTACATTTGGTTCAAAGCAAGAAGAGGAATACTTCTTGTCACACTCCAAATGAGTGACATTCGATCGGTCTGGATTTCCTCAGTACTAATATCAGTTACTTTCATGAACACAAAAAGGATTAAAAAAAAATCTAAATTTGAAAGAATAAAAATACATATATAAGGAATTGCTCTCATCAGAAATTCACTTTCTACTGTTACTATTGAACTGATAAATAAGCATTGCAAAGTAACTGTGGGCTTAATTTCAAATGTCAACTATTCTCAGCTAATAAAAACCTCACTCCAAAGCATAAACATACCCCAACAAAGCTCCAACACACCAGTAAAATGGAGCTCCCCCAACATCATCAAATACTACACTGTAAGTTCATTTGTGCTGCAGACTATACAACTTGCCCATTTTGCCATGTTTTAAAGTGGCATCATCGTTCCCCAGTGACGGTCATAGCTGGCTGTTAGGCAAAGCTTTGAGAGTGTTATTAGCAACATATAACACAATGACATCACCTGCTACGTGATGCCATCATTCACTTTCATTCTCATTGCCTCACAGCAATTGTACAAGGTCCATAAATGAGAGGCAGTTGACACCAATGACGGAAGGTTCTACATCTGCAAGTATTCTTCAATCCAGTACTTTGTCTACAATTATAACCTGAATTACTAAAGTGCAAAAAGGTGCAGTGGTCAGATTTCTATTTGCAATTACCAATTGCATCTACATTTTAATTAGCATTTACAATGGCACATGGTATTGCTAAAATAAATTTATTATTGTCTTACTAAGGTTCACATACCTCATTATAGGCCATCTGTCACAACATCATTGTTATTATAGAATGTACTACAGTACATAAAAATGTTTGGCAAAGTTTTGCCTTTATAAAATTAAATGCAAAGCATTACCTCTCGGACTCGATGCAACAGACATCATGGTTCAATGAAAGCTGCACATAGAATGTACAAATTTCATCAATATAAATATTGCCTCTCCACCAATACCACCCATATTTTACAGTGCACATTGGTGTAAAGTTAGGCCTGTTTATGTCTGCACTAAAACAGAAATCATCCGTGGACTGCTGTATGAAATCTGATCATGTTTCATTATTTTCTTGTATCTTCAAAATGACCAAACAGTGACTTGGATAAAGGTGGTTCCAAGATGGCACATGAACAGGAGTAGCCCATTCAGCCCCTTGAGCCATTCAATCAGATCATGGCTTATCTGTACCTCAACCCCATGCACCTGCCTTTGATCCATTTCTCTTGATACCTTTAACTAACAAAAATCCATCAATCTTATGCTTCAGAATTGACACAATGTCCACAACATTTTGGGGAAAGAGAGTTCCACATTTTCATCACCCTTTGTGTGAAAAAAGTGCTTCCTGATTTCCCTCCTGAACAATCTAGCTCTAATTTTATTTTGCCCCCTTGTTCTGGATTCACCCACCAGAGGAAATAGTTTCTCTGTCTCTACCCTATCGAATCCTTTTGTTATTTTAAACACCTTGATTAGATCACCACTCAACCTTCTCAACTCAAGGCATTACAAGACACGTTTATGCAACTTAATTTAACCCTTTAAGCCCCGGGATCATTCTAGTAAATCTGCACTGCACCTACTCCACTATGATGGACGATCAACCCTCTGTGCTGGACGTCATAATCCCGTACCCGAGTCAGGAAGGTTAACCTACTCCAGTGGACTGCTACTGATTAGTGGAACTTGGGAGTAGTCGTCCTGCCACTGGGAATGGGGAGTTTTCCCCACTTGGTTCAGGAAAATTGTGAAAACTGATATCCTAACCAGGCTGGTCCTGGCTGGAGAAGGAGTGAGAATCTTACCAATGCTCTCTGCTGGTAGGCAGCGTGGTTTTACCTGGTTAATCTCATGCAGTACATTGGTGATTAAAAACTGATTTTTAAAAAAGGTCTTACACGATGAGTTTTCATGCAAGTCAAACACTTGACTGACCAAAAGAAAGAAAAAAATCTTCCGATTCCAAAGGTAGCTTACAATAGATTACAAAAATAAAAAAGGAAAAGAGAAAATACAAATTCAGAAGCAACAACAATTTAAGTTGTTGAGGCTGTTGTGTTAGTGGTTTTAGAGAGAGCTGAGAGAGGGTAGGAATGTAGTGAGAAAGGCATATAGACAAAGTCCTGCCTCAGGTATTGATATGATGAAAAGAGGTTCCAAATTCTGCACAGAAACAGGAGTAGGCCATTCAGCCCTTCAAGCCTGTTCCGCCATTCAACTAAATCATGGCTGATCTGTACCTTAACTCAATTTACCCACCTTGGCTCCATATCCCTTGATAACCTTACCCATCATTAATATCACTCATCATGATCAATATACAAAGATTAAATTACCGTTTTTTGAACAGCAATGATCTATTCCGAGGCTTGAACAAACTGCACATTGCTCTCCCCCAGCATTGCCAACTTTCGCAAATCCATCGCGAGAGACGCATTTTCAGAGTGAGATAAAGCTTCACTCGTGATGGAACACCTAAATCTTGGGATTTTTTTTTGCGGGGGGGGGGGGGGGGGAAATACGCAGATTTGCGCATGTGCGAAAAAAAACCACCAGGTTCAGAGGGCTTTCCATAACGTCCACTGGGTTCCTCCTCTCTCCACCCCATCAGAGTCCGTAGGTTCAGCTCGGCCCTGCCACCATCAGGCCACACTCATATATAAACATGCACAGGCGAGGACCAAGATTAACCAGGGCTAACAATCGACAGAGCAAGCCTCCTCCTCCTCCCCCTCCCTCTGAGCGGAGGGAGCCGCAGTGATGAAGACTATGATTTAATTGATTTTATAGTTCAAATTAAAGTTGGATGGATAGGCTAGAGTTCTGGAGGGATGAGCTTTTATGGGCTGAATACCTTTGGTTGGCAGCTGCAGAGCTTTGTGTGGTGGTTGTGTTGGGCACCAGATGAGGGATGATGATAACGGATAGGATTTTTAAAAAAATTTTTTAAAAAGCATTTTCAGATGCAGTAATATAGTTTTTGTAAAGAGCTGTGACCTGTTAGAAATTAAATAAAGCCACTAATGAAGTTTATAAATGAACTGTCAATCTATATTGGTTTATGTCTGAAAAAAATAGCATCTCATGATTTCTTACCAAATCTCATGATTTTTAAGAGTTTGTCTCATGATTTAGGAGATGGTGGGATTGGCAGTCCTGCTCCCCCATTTTTGGTGGACTGAAGTAGAGGCAGTGCTGCCAAATTGGAGTTAGAGTCAGCTTCTTTATGCAATCATATTTGCATCTTCACTAATGTAAATTAGGAACATAGGAACATTAGGAACAGGATTAGGCCATTCAGCCCCTGAAGCTGTTTGATTAGATCATGGCTGATCTGTATCTCAATTCCATTTACCCGCCTTAGCTCCATATCCCTAGATACCCTTACCTGACAAAAATCTAATGATCTCAGTCTTGAAAATTTCAATTGACCCATCTTGAACAGCTTTTTGAAGGAAGAGAATTCTAGATTTCTACTACCGCTTGTGTGGAAAAGTGCTTCCTGATTTTGGCTCCTGAATAGCCTAGCTCTAATTTTAAAATTATGTTCAAAAAATGATAGTACAACAATGGCTTTATAAATAATAACCAGAATTGTAAGGTCTCTCTCATTCTACCTAAAGACTCTAATACTTCACTCCAATAACTTGTCGTGACTCCATAATTTATATTTTTTCCTTTTTATTTCAGTAGTCATTCAAAAAATAAGCTACTGCTGAAGAAACTTTCTGCATGAACTGAACCAGTGTTGAAAGGGCAAGACAAATAGGCATATATCGCCATTCCTTATTTCCTCGCTGGATCAAAATCCTGGAACTCACTACCCAACAGCATTGTGGGAGTACCTTCACCACATAGTCTGCAGCGGTTCAAGGCAGCGGCCCATCACCACCTTCTCAAGGGCAACTAGGTTTTGCAATAAATGCCAGCCTTGCCAGCGATGCCAATATCCCAAGAATCAATTTTAAAAAATCATGACCTGAGCCAGGGATGAAAGGGCAAGACAAATCATGATCTGATTCAGATGTGTCTCACAGAGATGACTTTTTTAATGTCGTCAGACTAAATAAAAATAGAAATCTTGTGATACCATTTCCATTGGAAGAAAAGCAACTCTCCACACTGTAATAAAGTACGAAACTGCTCTTTCATTCTATTCTATGGCAGTCCTCCGAGCACTACAAATCGATTCTTAATACGATGCCAGCAGACTAGACGATGCCAGCAGACTAGGCAACAGGATTAAATCAACAAAACTATTATATTCTTGCAGATATGTGAAGGATCTTTCTAGAGATGATAATGATGTCACGTGAGGCTTCATATGGAGATAACATTGCATCACCTTGTATTCCACAGGACTAATTACTGTGCATCCCCAGTTAATATCAGATTATTTCCCCCTTAACCATTAACTCAATGAGCTGGCATTTTTCAACAATACATTTTAAGTCAATAAATTACTCAAGCTTATGTGCATTAAGAGGAAGTGGGTTAGGGAAGTACAAATCCCACTATTCTCAAGTAGAATCACTCTGGTCAACAAATCGGGTCTCCTTAATACAGACCTGTAGAGTGCTCAATGAGTATGGTTTCAGATCTTTATGTATTAGCTGATACGTAGTAAAGTACAATGAGCTGGTGTTTCGGAACTTTCCACGTTGGCACTCAGCATCAGAGGTGAGGCTTGTCACACTAAATGGTTGGCAGACTGTTTTACTCCCTTGACCCATCAGGGAGTCCTAGCAACAAACATGTCAACACTTAACAGCTGAAGCACAGGTTCACTCCTTCAATAATTTGTCTGATTTAACATTTGTCAAGGACTGCACCCAAGAGTTACATTTTCTTTATTCTTAAAGGCACGCAAAACACTTTGGTTACTCAAGCGTGCTCACCTCATTCAGAATACTGCAACCTGCACGAAGTCACCCTCTCCCATCACTCCAATCCTTACTGATCTGCACTGCCTCCCCATGTCCCAAGATATTTGACTTCAAGATCCTTGTGCTCACTTTTAAATCCCTCCCATGCCCTCACCCCACCCTACCTCAAGTGTTCTCTTTTAGTGATGCAGCCTTACATGGACCCTCCACTCCACCGACACCGAGTTACTCTTTCCGCTCCACTATTGGTGGTTGATCTTTCAGTTACTACATCCCTGCCTTCTAGAACTCTCACCACATTACCTCCTCCTTCACTACTTTGAAAAAGTCTCTTAAAAACCCTGCTCTTTGACCATTTGTTCACCCCAAAATCTTTCTGTTGCCCCTTTCTCTGCCCTGCTCAATGGCCAGTTTCTTCTGCACCCCATAAAGCCCTCTGTACGAGAGGACCACTATGGATATGATTGTTGGGCTTCTCTGGTGCTGGGAGATTCCCCTGACAATATTCTTTCTTGTTATATAGCACCAGATACCGACAGAGCATGAGGCCTCGATGGCTATACATTTCCCCCCCCCCTAATGTTTACTGACTAGGGCATTCACCATCACTGTTGAAAAACTATAAAATCAAAGGGCATTTTTTTTCTTAGGACGGAGCATACAAAAAGCCTTTGCCCTTCAAATTTATCCGATTTATTTTAAATCTGATGTGTGTAACAGAGTTAGTACACTATTTATAAATTCACGTTTCTTGGGACGAGTTATTAATTTGAGTAACTATTCAAATCAGGACTCATTAGCAAGGCTCATTTAAAGGGCTTGTATCATCAGGACTTCCTGGTTCAGAAAATACTTGCAAAGCTGATGACGTTACATCACTGACCCTGTTGCAACCAGAGCAATTAGTTTGGTATCATCACACATGGCAACGTAAAATTTCCTTTGACAATTTCAAAAGTGCAATATTTATGAGGTTTCCCCATGTGTTCTCTCCCTGCCCCTTGAAATCTTTGTTTGCATGGAGCTATTTCAAATTAACGTGTAAACAGAGAAAATCCAACTCCTAACTAAAAAATCCAGTATGAATAGAATGGGAGATTGTACCATAAGGACATGGAGAAATTCAAGAAGGACCAACATGGTCTGACTGTGGATTCACTCTCGCCTCCTCCTTGGAACTGGCATCCAGCACTTTCCAGATAAACTTCATCCAGAGTGCAAACTCACAATATTTCTGCTGCAGTGTGCTACTGAGTCATGGATCGCACGGATTTAAAAATTCTCATCCTTGTTTGCAAATCCCTCCCTGGCCTCGCCCCCTCCCTATCTCTGTAACCTCCTCCAGCCTTACAACCTTTCGAGATCTCTGCGCTCCTCCAATTCTGGCCTCTTGTGCATCACTGATTTTCTTAACTCCACCATTAGCAGCCGTGCCTTCAGCTGCCTAGGCCTTAGTTAGATTTAAGTTAAATCAAGTCCATTGTTTAACCCATATAGCAGAAACTAACTGCAGAAAATAGAGATGTTTACTTTTACATCGCTGCCTCAGGTAAGGTTTGCATTTTATTCTGAAATGGCGATGCTTACAAAGACTTCGGTTTTCAAGCGTTGAACCCTCTCTGTTTCCAGGAGACTTTTTAAATTTCGGAGTAACTTCTAATGTATTGATTGCTCACCTTTGTCCTTGTTCTTTTCCTTTCCCAGTGAGTCCAATTTCCGTCTCAATGATTTCTTCCGTTTTTGTCCATCTGTAAAAATAAAAGTAACAAAAATGAAAGATTTGTTTATTGAAACAATGATTGCGATAAGTGTACAGGAAATTTAAGGCTAAACTCCAGAAAATATTCAAGTCTTGCATGATACAAAACAAAACATTTTAAGTTAAGAAAAAAATTACGTAAGATCTGTGCAATGTTTGAGTCTTTTCTTCCTTCCTTACTCTAGATTTTTTGGCTTCCATATTTGAAGATTAATTCTCATAGGTGTGACCTCAAGAATATGTTCACTAGCCTCGATACCCATGCAAGTTATTGTAATGTGGCCAGGATAATGAAACAGGGATATCCTTCTGCTAATTTCAGCTTAGACATCCACTCCCTCCACCACTGGCGCATTGTGGCTGCAGTGTACACAATCTACAGGATACACTACAGCAACTCGCCATGGTTTCTTCAACAGCAGCTCCCAAACCTGCAAACTCTACCACCTTGAAGGACAAGAGCAGCAGGTGCATGGGAGCACAATCACCTCCAAGTTGCACATCATCCCAACCTGGACATATATCGCCGTTCCTTCATTGTTGTTGGGTCAAAATCCTGGAACTCCCTCCCTAACAGCACTGTGGGAGTACCTTCACCACACGGACTGCAGTGGTTTAAGGCGGCGGCTCACCACCACCTTCTGAAGGGCAATTAGGGATGGGCAATAAATGCTGGCCTTGTCAGCGACGCCCACATCCCAAGACCAAATAAAAACAATGATTTGAGCTACTGGAATTATCCTGTACCGTTACAGGATTTTCTCCAGTCCATGAAGAGCATCACAACATCATAACATCAAGACCCTATTTCAGGCTTTGACAATCAAGGAAATGTATTTAATAACAGATAAACAAGTGAAGAGACACAGTAATATACCACATATTTACAGTAGAACTACTATCCAGCTCCTGGAGAAGAAAAATTTTCACAATATCTATGCTCAATTTCTATTATTTTAAATTAACATTTTATACACAGTGATTCTTTTCTTCTTCTATTGTCTCACTACTGTGGGAACCACACTGGTCCAACCTAGCTCTAAAAGGATCCAACACAATTCTCTCTGATTTGAGCAACTCAACTTACTTAAATATCCCTGAAATTAGCAGCTGGGATTTCCTGGCTTTAGATTAGCGGACTATTTAATTTAAAAAGGAGCGGTCTGTTAAACACTCAAGTGAACTAATCACACATTATTATATTTTTGAATTATGTGGCTCAGTTCCTCTCTCAAGCCTGTAACTTTGGGAAAACCAAACATACCTCAATATTTGTATTAATTTAGGCTGGGGACACAGAAATTAGCTGCAGCTGGCTTTAAAACTCTTAATGCATTGTGACTGAATTTAAAAGGTTAAGGCACCAAAACCGAAACTAGGCACGAATACTTAATTTGTGTTGCAGTTTGTCACAAGGTTGTGATTCCAAAAATAATTTTATCACTCCAATTTCTAAATTTGCGGGTGACACCAAATTAGGGGGGGGGAGACAGTCAATACTGAGGAGGACTGCAACAAATTACAGGAGGACATTAATAAACTTGCAGAATGGGCATATAATTGGCAAATGAAGTTCAACACAGATAAATGTGAAGTATTACATTTTGGTAGGAAGAATAGGGAGGTCACTTATCACTCGGAGGGTGTGAGTCTAAGTGGAGTAGAGGAACAAAGGGATCTCGGAGTACAAATACACAAATCACTAAAAGTTGCAACACAGGTTAGCAAGGCCAAAAAATGCAAACCAAGCACTAGGGTTTATTTCTAGAGGGATAGAATTGAAAAGCAGGTAAGTTATGCTAAACCTGTATCGAACATTGGTTCGAGCACACTTACAGGTTCTGGTCACCATATTATAAAAAGGATATAGAGGCACTGGAGAGGGTGCAGAGATGATTTACAAGGATGATACCAGAAATGCGAGGGCATACATATCAGGAAAGGATGAACAGGCTGGGTCTCTTTTCTCTTGAAAAAAGGCTGAGGGGTGACCTAATAGAGGTCTTTAAAATTATGAAAGGTTTTGACGAGTGGATAGAGAGAGAATGTTTCCACTTGTGGGGAAGAGCATAACTAGAGGCCATCAATATGAGATAGTCACCAAGAAATCCAATAGGGAATTCAGAAGAAACTTCTTTACCCAAAGAGTGGTGAGAATGTGGAACTCTCTACCACAGGGAATGGTTGAAGCAAAAAGTATAGATGCATTTAAGGGGAGGCTAGACAAACATATGAGGGAGAAGGGAATGGAGGGTTATGCTGATAGATTTAGATGAGGAAAGACGGGAGGAGGCCCGAGTGGAGCATAAACGCCGGCATGGACTGGTTGGGCTGAATGGCCTGTTTCTGTGCCATATGTCCTATGTAATCCTCCAAGCACAAAAGTGTTTTAATCCAGCATGTTATCAATCAATTGCATCCACTTCCGTAATCTTTTCATTATTTATAATAGATATAATGTATGTGTATGTTCTGCCAGCATTCAATTGAAAAATCCTTTGTAAACAGTTTGTCTGTGACACCTGTCCTAACAGGATTTTTCAATGTTATGTGACGTACTGAGATGCTGTCTGACTGCTGCAGTTGCACAGTCTGGCCACGGGGTGGTGCTGCAGAGTCTTTGCCCCTCTCTCTCTGTTCCTCTGTCAGCCATCTTTCTTTTCCCATCAACGAGATAAGTAGCACAGAAAGTTCTGATTTTATGTAAATTTCACTTTATTATTCAGATTTTAAATCTATTTTTACCCTCTTCCAGAAGAGTTACGTTCTATATTCCTCAACAAACAAGTCCCTCGGCATTCGGACGTCTGTTTCCTGCTTAAACTCAGTGATGCATCTCTATTTTCAGTGTTTAAACTCACTTCCGCAGGCTTTTTTCCCCCAGAGGCCAGTGTCGGGAGCGGAGAGAGCGACGGTACAGTGAGTGTTTAAACTCACTTTTGCGGGCTTTTTTTTTTACAAAGGCCAGTGTCGGGAGCGGAGAGAGCAGCAGCAGTGAGTATTTAAACTCACTTTCGCGGGCTTTTTTTCAGAGGCTTACCAATCTCACAGACCAGCGGTGGCGTTCCAGAGCCACGTCACAATTCAAAAAGTGACGCGGACAAGAGGAAGCAGCTGATTGGGTGAGTAGGGCCAGGTGAGTATTTATACTACTCTGTAGTTTGACAGTTAAGGTTAATAGTTTATAAAGTTTAGAAGGTTCCAATTTTTGTGGTTATAGTTCCTAAGGTCACTGTTGTGTAGCAGGGAGAGCTAGTATACAAGGGCCCTTGAGTATATCATTTAATTGTAGTGTAATTTGTGGTATTGATTAGAGTTAATTTAAATTAAAGGGTAAGTCATGGCAGCACAGCTCAGCCCGTGGCATGCTCCTCCTGCACTATGTGGGAAATCAGGGACACTTCCTGTGTCCCTGTTGACCATGTGTACGGGAAGTGTATCCAGCTGCAGCTACTGGCAGACCGCATTGCGGCGCTGGAGCTGCGAATGGATGCATACTGGAGCATTTGCGATGCTGAGGACATCGTGGATAGCACGTTTAGGGAGCTGGTCACACCGCAGGTAAAGGCTGCACAGGCAGGAATGGAATGGGTGACCACCAGGCAGAGTAGTAGGCGCAGGCAGGTAGTGCAGGGGTCCCCTGTGGACATCCCCCTCTCAAACAGATATACCACTTTGGATATTGTTGAGGGAGATGGCTTATCGGGGAAAGGCTGCAGGAGCCAACTTCCTGGCACCATGGGTGGTTCTGCTGCACAGGACGGGAAGAAAAAGAGCGGGAGAGCTATAGTGATAGGGGATTCTATTGTAAGGGGAATAGATAGGCGTTTCTGCGGCCGCAAACGAGACTCCAGGATGGTATGTTGCCTCCCTGGTGCAAGGGTCAAGGATGTCTCTGAGCGGCTGCAGGGCATTCTGGAGGGGGGAGGGTGAACAGCCAGTTGTCGTGGTGCATATAGGTACCAACGATATAGGTAAAAAACACGACGAGGTCCTAATAGCTGAATATAGGGAGTTAGGAGGTAAATTAAAAAATAGGACCTCAAAAGGTAGTAATCTCAGGATTGCTACCGGTGCCACGTGCTAGTCAGAGTAGAAATAGAAGGATATTTCAGATGAATACGTGGCTAGAGGAATGGTGCAAGGGGGAGGGATTCAAATTTCTGGGACATTGGAACAGGTTCTGGGGGACGTGGGACCAGTACAAACTGGACGGTTTGCACCTGGGCAGGACCGGGACCGATGTCCTCGGGGGAGTGTTTGCTAGTGCTGTTGGGGAGGGTTTAAACTAAAATGGCAGGGGGTTGGGAACCTGTGCAGGGAAACAGAGGAAAGGGAAGCAAGGATAGAAGCAAAAGAGAGGAAGGAGAAAAGCAAAAGTGGAAGGCAGAGAAATCAAGGGTGTAAATCAAACAGGGCTACAGTAAATAATAATTCTAAAAGGACTAAGAGTGTTAAAAAAACAAGCCTGAAGGCTTTATGTCTTAATGCGAGGAGCATTCGGAATAAGGTGGATGAATTAGCTGTGCAAATAGATGTAAACGGATATGATATAATTGGGATTACGGAGACATGGCTCCAGGGTGACCAAGGCTGGGAATTCAACATCCAGGGGTATTCAATATTCAGGAAGGACAGACAAAAAGGAAAAGGAGGTGGGGTAGCATTGCTGGTTAAAGAGGAGATTAACACAATAGTAAGGAAGGATATTAGCTCTGATGATGTGGAATCTGTATGGGTGGAGCTGAGAAATACCAAGGGGCAGAAAACATTAGTGGGAGTTGAATACAGACCCCCAAACAGTAATGCTGAGGTTGGGGATGGCATTAAACAGGAAATTAGAGACGCGTGCAATAAGGGCACAGCAGTTATCATGGGTGACGTTAATCTACATATAGATTGGGCTAACCAAATTAGTAACAATATTGTGGAGGAGGAATTCCTAGAGAGTGTATACGGGATGGTTTCCTGGACCAATATGTCAAGGAACCAACTAGAGATCAGGCCATCTTAGACTGGGCATTATGTAATGAGAAAGGATTAATTAGCAATCTTGTTGTGCGAGGCCCCTTGGGGAGGAGCGATCATAATATGATCGAATTCTTCATTAAGATGGAGAGTGAAGTAGTTGATTCAGAGACTAGGGTCCTGAATTTAAATAAAGGGAACTACGATGGTATGAGGTGCGAGTTGGCTAGGATGGATTGGGGAGCGTTACTTAAAAGGGTTGACGGTGGATAGGCAATGGCAAACATTTAAAGATCGCATGGATGAACTACAGAATTTGTTCATCCCTGTTTGGCATAAAAATAAAACAAAAAAGGTGACTCAACCGTGGCTAACAAGGGAAATTAGGGAGAGCATAAGATCCAAGGAGAGGACATATAATTTGGCCAGAAAAAGCAGCAAACCTGAGGATTGGGAGCAGTTTAGGATTCAGCAAAGGAGGACAAAGGGATTAATTAAGAGGGGGAAAATAGAATGAGAGTAAGCTTGCAGGGAACATAAAAACTGACTGTAAAAGCTTCTATAGATATGTGAAGAGAAAAAGAATGGTGAAGTCAAGCGTAGGTCCCTTGCAGTCACAATCAGAGGAATTTATAATGGGGAACAACGAAATGGCAGACCAATTAAATACATACTTTGGTTCTGTCTTCACAAAGGAAGACACAAATAACCTCCCAGAGATGTCGGGGAACATAGGGTCTAATGAGAGGGAAGAACTGAATGAAATCAGTATTTGTAGGGAAATGGTGTTAGGGAAATTGATGGGATTGAAGGCCAATAAATCCCCAGGGCCTGATAATCTACATCCTAGGGTACATAAGGAAGTGGCCCTAGAAATAGTAGATGCATTGCTGGTCATCTTCCAAAATTCTATAGACTCTGGAACAGTCCCCATGGATTAGAGGGTAGCTAATGTAACGCCACTATTTAAAAAAGGTGGGAGAGAGAAAACGGGGAATTATAGACTGGTAAGCCTGACATCGGTAGTGGGGAAAATGCTCGAGTCCATTATAAAAGATGTAATAGCAGAGCACTTGGTAAATCATGCTTGACTAATCTACTGGAATTTTTTGAGGATGCAACTGGTAGAATAGATAAGGGAGAACCAGTGGATGTGGTGTATTTGGACTTTCAGAAGGCATTCGATAAGGTCCCGCATAAGAGATTGGCGTGCAAAGTTAAAGCACATGGGATTGGGGGTAAGGTACTGACTTGGATAGAGAACTGGTTGGCAGACAGGAAGCAAAGAGTTGGAATAAACGGGTCTTTTTCCGAGTGGCAGGCAGTGACTAGTGGGGTACCGCAGGGATCAGTGCTAGGACCCCAGTTATTCACAATATATATTAATGATCTAGACGAGGGAACTAGATGTAATATCTCCAAGTTTGCAGATGACACAAAGCTGGGTGGGTGTGTGTGTTGTGAGGAGGATGCAGAGAAACTCCAGTATGATTTGGACAAGTTGGGTGATTGGGCAGATGCATGGCAGATGCAGTATAATGTGGATAAATGCGAGGTTATCCACTTTGGTGGCAAAAACAGGAAGGCAGATTATTATCTGAACGGCAATATATTGGGAAAAGGGGAAGTGCAACGAGACCTGGGAGTCCTTGTGCACCAGTCGTTGAAGGTAAGCATGCAGGTGCAGCAGGCAGTTAAGAAGGTAAATGGTATGTTGGCCTTCATAGCGAGAGGATTCGAGTACAGGAGCAAGGATGTCTTGCTGCAGTTGTACAGGGCCTTGGTGAGACCACACCTTGTGTGCAGTTTTGGTCGCCTTATCTGAGAAAGGATGTTCTTGCCATGGAGGGAGTGCAGCAAAGATTCACCAGACTGATACCTGGGATGGCAGGAATGACATATGAAGAGATTGGAACGATTGGGCTTGTATTCGCTAGAATTTAGAAGAATGAGAGGGGATCTCATTGAAACTTACAAAATTCTAACAGGACTAGACAGACTAGATGCAGGAAGGATGTTCCCGATGGCGGGGGAGTCCAGAACCAGAGGTCACAGTCTAAGGATAAGGGGTAAGCCATTTAGGACTGAGATGAGGAGGAATTTCTTCACCCAGAGAGTGGTGAACCTGTGGAATTCTCTACCACACAAGGCAGTTGAGGCCAATTCATTAAATATATTCAAGAAGGAGATAGATATATTTCTTAAGGCTAAAGGGATCAAGGGATATGGGGAGAAAGCAGGGAGAGGGTACTGAATTTGGATGATCAGCCATGATCTCATTAAATGGTGGAGCAGGCTCGAGGGGCCGAATGGCTTACTCCTGCTCCTATCTTCTATGCTTCTATTTTCGAAGTTACATTCTCAGTTTTTAATAAACCTGGTGTTTGCTGCATTTCTGAGCTCACAAGGCTTGATCACCCCAGGGTGCTAACGTTTCTTTGAGATCCGAGAACGTGAGCACTTGAAAACTTTCCAGTTCACCGTGGGAAGAGGGCACTACAAAACTGCTAAGTAGACCAAAACCGTTCAGCGAATGAAAACATTGTGACTACAGCTAGAGACAGATTGTTTCTTTTTTTTTTAAACTGTGTCTCCCACGATGTATGGATGTCAACGCCTTGGAGAGGGTGCAGATGTGATTTGCTGGAATGGCACCAGGGATGAGGGACTTCAGTTATGTGGGGAGACTAGAGAAGCTGGGATTGTTCTCCTAGAGCAGAGAAGGTTAAGTGGAGATTTGATAGAGGTGTTGAAAATCATGAAGGGTTTTGATAGAGTAAATAAGGAGAAAACCTTTCCACTGTCAGGAGGGTCAGAAACCAGAGGGCACAGATTTAAAGTAATTGACAAAAGAATTGGGGGGGGGGGGGGCAGATGAGGAGAAATTATTTTACACAGCGAGTTAAGATGATCTAGATTGCACTGCCTGAAAGCGTGATTCAATAGTATCTTTCCAAAGGGAATTGGGTATATACTTGAAAAGGAAAAATGTGCAGAGTTATAGGAAAGAGCAGAGGAGTGGGATTAATTGGACAGCTCTTTCAAACAGCCAGCACGGACGCAATGGGCCGAATGGCCTCCTTCTGTGCTGTATAATTCTATGATTCTTTGATCTTGACTTCAGAAGGGCCTGAACTGCACATGCCGTTAAAATTCCTTTGAAGCCTCAGGAAGATAAACAGGTCACTGCTCACCTCTCAAAAACTCCCCACTTCCTGAAGGTTCCCAGCCAACGGTTCCCTTACAATATTTGCTGTACTAACTAACAAAGCAAGGGAGAGCAAAATCCTGGCAGCTACAGCCATTGATTTTCATTTTTTCATCTTTACCGATAGCTTTTATCCAACTCATTTAATCACAACAACCAAAAACACCTTGGGCTGTATTTTCCGATTGGAGGCTTCCCGTGTGCAGAAGCCTCCGATCTGGAAAAAATCTACACCCTTACCTGAGGGCTCCTGGGACGCACACACTTCCGCTCCTGGGCCTCTCGAACTCCAATGCAGTTCGCAGCGCCCCTGGGATCACGTGGGCCATGGGGAGCCAATCAAAGAAGGGAATCTCCCTTTATACACTTGACAGGAAGACCTGTCAAATATTTGAATGGAGATCACCCCAAAAACATAGTAAAACTTTAATTAAATTAAAAAAAAAAAATCACATTTTTAAAATGACTTGAAATTACAATAAATTAAATATTTTAAACAAAAATTAAATTTTTTGAAAAAAATTAAAGTTTTTTACGGGGCTAAAAATAAACTTACCTTTTTTTAAAGTATTTTTAAATGATACATCAGTGAAAATTAAAAAAAACTTTTTTTCAACTCTTATCCTGGTAAAAGCAGGCCTTACGCCTGCTTTTACCAGGCGCAAGAATTGTAAGGGTTTTCTGCGGGCGGAGGGTCTCCAAAAAGGGAACTATACGCCCACAGAAGCCCTTCTCCAGATTCTTGACGGATCGGAAATGCCAGTTTTCAGCGCATGCACTGTGCATGCCTGAAACCGGCATTTCCGATGTCCCTACGGGTGTGTACACAGCGCGTACTCACCCGTAGGGATCGGAATATTTGGGCCCTTGAGTTTTATCTAATGCTTCCAATCTACTTTCAATTACATAATTTATTGCCTATCCCTAGTTGCCCTGAACTGACTGACTTTCTAGGCCACTTCAGAGGGCAGTTAAGACCATGTTGGTGTGAGGCTGGAGTCGCTTTTTTTTAAAAAAATTCGTTCACAGGATGTGGGCCTTGCTGGCAAGGCCAGCATTTATTGCCCATCCCCAGTTGCCCTCGAGAATGTGGTGGCGAGCCACCTTCTTGAACCGCTGCAGTCTATGTGGTGAAGGTCCTCACACAGTGCTGTATACTTTCACTGTAGCGGCTTGCTAGGCCATTTCAGAAAGCAGTTAAGAGTTAACCACATTGCTGTGGGTCCGAAGTCACATGTAGGCCAGACCGGGTTAAGGACGGCAGATTTATCTTCCCTAAAGGACATTAGTGAACCAGATGGGTTTTTACGACAATGTGATAGTTTCATGGTTATCATTTCTGATACTAGCTTTTTATTCCAGATTTATTTAATTAACTGAATTTAAATTCCTCAACTGCCGTAGTGGGATTTGAACTCATATCTCTGGATCTTTAGTCCAGGCCTCTGGATTACTAGTCCAATAACAAAATGACTATGCTACCATACCCCAGTCTAGATTGGGCAAGAACTGTAGGTTTCCTTCCCTCAATTAGACAGCTCATGGTCACTTTTTACTTCCAGAATTTTTTTACTTAAAGAAAGTGACGTAACAGCAACTAACCATTTGATGTATATCCAATACAGTAGAACATGGTTCATGCTTGGTGATTCTCCATGGTTGAGGAAAAGAGCAAGGCAAAAGCAGTGTTTCTAATAGGATAGTGCAATTTTTTTTTTTTACAGTGACCATTACCTCAGACTATTCACATACTACACAACAGGGAGTAACTAGGAGCAGAAACTTATCCCCACTGGCCAGGGAATGGTTGGGAGTAAAACTGGGTGAGGAAAATTTGAAGAAAAAAAAAATGCAAATTTGAATTTCTGATTCAACGGCCCGGGATCTGCAGTGGGTAATAGCAGCGAACGAACAGCGTTCGATGTCATTACCCCTTTGAAACTGATCGCAACTTCAGGATTTAGCACATGCACATCCTAACGCGGAAATCCTGAAGTTGCGGTCAGTCATCCACTGCCCTCCCTGCCATAGCCGGCTATCAGTGTAATTAGGGAAATCAGCGAAACGGACAAAAACTTGGGCTTTTCTGCGGTAACTTCGCTGTTAAATACCCCATTAAAAGTTATGCATTGTTGGATTAGGTGCAACTGGGGTTTTAACAGTGTATTGACTGCTAAACAAATGTTATGGCCCTGAAAAACTAATTTTCATTCTGTGAATTGTAACCTTTCTCCATAATGATGAAAATTACAATTTTTAAGAAACTTAAAAAATTATACTTTTTAAAAAGTTTGTTCATATTTATTTCAGGTTTACCTTTCCCCCCCCCATGTGAGAGTCCCAATCTTTGTTTTACTCTCAATAACATTTTTTTTAAAGTCAGAATAAAAAGGAGTTTCTTCACTTCCTGGAGCCCTGTCTGAGAATTCTGCATTGTGATTGGCTGCTTAGACAGCTTGTAGACGTCACAGAAGCTCGCGCTATGGAATTCCCCACTACACATCGAAAAAGCCAAACTTCTCACCAGAGAGATCGCGAGATCTTTGTGGGCAGCGCCGAACGCCTTTGCTTCGCCGCTGACGACAAATTACGAGCCAACAAGTTTTGCTGTTCATAGAATCATAGACGTGTCTGCACCGGCCGAGAAAGAGCTATCCAGCCTAATCCCACTTTCCAGCTCTTGGTCTGTAGCCTTGCAGTTTACGGCACTTCAAGTGCATATCCCAGTACTTTTTAAATGTGATGAGGGTTTCTGCCTCTACCACCCTTTCAGGCAGTGAGTTTAAGACCCCCACCACCCTCTGGGTGAAAAAATTTCTCCTTAACTCTCCTCTAATCCTTCTACCAATTACTTTAAATCTGTGCCCCCTGGTTATTGACCTCTCTGCTAAGGGAAATAGGTCCTTCCTATCCACTCTATCTTGGCCCCTCATATTTTTATACACCTCAATTAAATCTCCCCTCAGTCTCCTCTGTTCCAAAGAAAATAGCCCCAGCCTATCCAATCTTTCCTCATAGTTAAAGTTCTCCAGTCCTGGCAACATCTTCGTAAACCTCCTCTGTACCCTCTCTAGTGCAATCACATCTTTCCTGTAATGTGGTGACCAGAACTGTATGTAGTACTCTCGCTGTGGCCTAACTAGTGTTTTTATACAGTTCTAGTATAACCTCCCTGTTCTTTTGTATTTCTTTTTAAATGGGAAAATGGGGAGGGCCCAAGATTGAGATAGCCATGTACAGGTTGTGGGGGGCGGGGGGGGAGCAGGTTGATGGGCTGAATGGTTTTCCTGCTTCAAACTTTCTTGGTTAATAGCTTACATGAGAAAACAGGATAAATCGTTAATTCATGCAGCCTATTACTGCGCTCACTTAATGACAACCTCCACATATCTTCACTGAAGCAGGAACCCAATTAGAAGGGGCAAGACGGAGTCATGATTAAACCACCAGAAGTGAATCACGAACCTGTTACTGTATAGGTGCAGGACATACTTGTAAGCACACACTTGTGCATACTGTATCCATAACTATACTAAAGAGTTTACACATACTATAAACAAGTGCGGTAAATATTACATTCTGCATCAATGCAGCACAACGCAGTCCTGGAAAAAGCAGACAGAGTGCTTGTTACTTGGCAAGTGTTTATAACCCAGTACAATATGCTGAGGAAGAACAATAAATTTGTCTTCCTCAAGGATATACACCCAGTATGTATATAATTGTGAGGATATCTTTCATGTTAAAGAAATAATGTCATTAGAGGAATGACTGGACTTTTAATTATCACTAATTAATCACTGCCATCTTTCGGAATGCAAGACTGCTGTCATGGGCAAGATACATTATGGTATTGGTTAAGGATTGGTCAAAAGGATTGAGACACTCCCATGAAATACTAGATCACCCCTGTCAATTGGCATTAGGGAACGGTCCAGCTGGAAGATAAATCTCTCCCAATATTAAACTAAAAATTGTTGTTGAGCTTTGTCTCATTATAGCACATGATGATTAATGTCAGCTCAGTGTCTACCAGCCAGATCGTTACAAAGAGTGCTTTTCAATGCCTTCAACACAGCTTTCACAACACGCGCGTAGCATTAGTAAAAATAACTTTTGCAAATTCTTGAAGCTGAAGGTTTTAAAGAAGCATTAGTGAACTGTAAGGCACATAAATTTTGAATTATTTGATGGATTTTTTTGAACAAACTGAACAGTTGTCGCACATGCACAGAGCAGATAATCCATTTAACCCTTCAAAAAAAAGTCAGACCTGAAAGATCCCAAGCTCGATCCCTTGACTGTGGCAAGTTAGCTGGTCTCAACCAGACCAATTCTCGGGGTAGAAAGGGCAAAGGTGAAATAAATTAGCCAGGTTCCTGTTCTCGATTACTATCAAGTGGCTTGTCAGAAAGTGTGCATGTAGGGACATCACATGACAATGGGATCAGAGTCAGCTGTGGTATTCACTTTTTTCAAATAGGCTGCTGATACTCATTATCTAGACTGGCACAAGAAGGATAACCGCCTCTGGGCAAGGTACCAGAGGACTGCTTTTGCCCATGGAATCAGACGTCAGCACAAGGCAAAGCCTTTACGAGAGGAGTGAAGGGCTCGGTTCACTAACTTGAACCTTCTGGAATGGAAAACTATTTGCTGATGAGTCATTTTTTGGTCAAGCTTAAGAATGCAAATCACTGCACTTGTGAAAAATTTACAATTCCCTGCTGAATTACTTTGGAAAGAAGCAGAGCATGTTGACAGAAACATCAGGATTGTATTTAGCTAGTACTGAATTAGCAGCATTTTAACAGAGGGTTGGGTTCTCTTTTAAATCACAGCAGGATGTAGCACTGATATGAACCTTCTGCCCGGATATGCATATGAACTAATTAACCCTTTCAACGGTACAGAAGAGTTACTCAATCAGCAGTATGTGGACCACTGTCCCATATAGCTAGTTCTCAATCTTTGGCAATGGGAGGAACAGGCACACCCCAGTCGACTTTTTCGCGGGGAGAGGAGACAGTGAATTACTTTGGGCCATTCTTGTGTACGTCCTGCCGGGAGCTAGAGAAGAGATGCATGGGCATCTTGGGAGTGGGTTGCCTGCATACTCTCTTTGATTTGGTGTTGTGCAGACATGGGTAAAAAAAAAAAAATGTTTTTTAAAGTGAAACATTCTTAAGTTCTATGCATTCCTCAAATTCTACACAACATTTAAATATTTACGTTTTTAGAAAAAAAAAATCCTTGCGCAAGAGGGTATTACACTAGGAGAAAATGCGCATTCAGTAAACTGAGAAAAGGTCTGTAAACATTCTCAAACATCCCTTTCACAGAATGTGCTGGAAGTACACAACAGGTCAGCCAGCGTCTGTATAAGAAAATACTGGACAACGTGTCAAGTAGAATTTTTCTTACGATTCTACTAGAAACTTGCTAGGTTTCCAGCATTTGTAACAGTGTTGCTTTTCATTATAATTTGGACTCATTTGTTTTCACCAGCAGATGGAAAATGTACATCACTTCAAATTGAGAATTAAAAAAATTCTGGATCCAACCAGTCACAAGAGCAGACATAGAAAGAAGAGTAGACTTTGGCGGGAATGCTGCCGGCGCTCAGCGGACGGGATGGGTGGCGGGTCAGCTGTTAAATTAAAAATGATGGACAGCAAGTCAGAAACCCGCCGTCAAAACGTGCACACTGGACTGACCTGACAGGCAGTGGCGGGGGAGGCAATTCAAATCATTACTGGCTTGTTTACAGCCACTTAATGCTTTTTTCTCCCAGCTTTTTGGATTTGACAGGTCGCCCGCCGGTTTCCCGCTGTGCCTAGACCTCGTCTGTGAAGCTGAGGCGGGAGGTCACTCACCATTGATTCAGCTGATGAGCTGACAGCTTCAAATGTCAAATTAAAGCTCCCAGCTGATTGAGAAATTTTCCCTGAGCCACTAGCTTCTCTAAACTGCAATTCCACAAAAGATTCTGAATGGTGCAAGTCTTTACACAAGTCTCCATCCAGTCTGACCTCATTACCTCTCCCACCACTGACAGATCGTTTCTGTCATCTCTACTTCACCTGCCATCTATTCCATCAGCATCGGTGCACTTCATACTCTCTCACCTTGGTCCTCAGAATCCCACCACAATCAGCCCCAACACCAGCATCACGAGGCACACCAGCATCATTAACACCACCAACCTTCTCCACAATCAACTGATGCTACACAGGACAGAGGGCATCAGCACCCAACCACATTGCTGCCCGGGACACCAGGGATCGCCTCACCATGGCCAGATTTACTTCACTTGACACTGTACACCCTGGCTGCCACATGATGCGTCAAGTTGGCACCACCCCACACCAACACCATAAAGCATCCCTACAATGCCCAAGCCATTCCTTTCACATTCACCACCATTGCAGGGGGTACCGTTATGTCTCACCATTCAATGCAACTCACTAAGCCACTTCCAAAGGTGCACACAAATCTGTCCAAGAACGCAAAGTGTTGAAAATAAAGGTTTCAATGTCTGACACCACATTAACTGAAACTTTACATGAACATTGTATAAAACACCCAAATGCCTACCCTGGTGTGTTGTTAGTTGGTATGATTGCACAAGGATAAGGGCGAGTGTGAGGGGTGGCTAGTGAGATGGGGAAGTGATAATGCAGATAGAGGGGGATGAGTGTAGGGGCAAAGTAAGTTGGTGTGAGTAAGGATGTGCAGGAGTAAGTTAGGGAAGGAAGAGTGATGGGGCTGTGATGAGTGGCACAGCAGGATGAGGTTGAGTGTGGCTTTGCAGTAACATTTCATGATCTAATGAGATAATTGAAAGGTTTGCGCCACTGCAGCCTGGTCCTCCTGACGACATCACTGCTTGTGCCCTCCTGTGCAATGTGCAACCAGGCTGCGTTGGTCTCCTGGGGAGGTCTCTTCCGCCCATTGGAAGGGAAGGGAAGAGAACCTCCCTGCATGCTGTGACTCCCTCAAGAAGCATATGGAGGGAGTCATGGGAGAGCCTCAGTGCAGCACTTGTCAGTGTTTGCAGCACTTCAATACTGTAGAACACCGACAGCACAAATGTCAAAATAAATTTGCGCATGGTCCCTTTAAGGAAACTGGCTGATGATGTGTCATCAAATGACGTCATCAGACCGGCTTCCTTCAACTGGCCGGGAAACTCACTGGGCATGCTTAACAAGCCTAATCAGGGGAAAATCATTTTGGACAGCGGGCTGGAGCCGGCAGCGAGGCCGGGACCCACCACTGACCCGCCGAGGTAGGGAAAATCGCGGCCTTTGTTTCATCGCGCCTGCTCTACCATCTCCTCTTTAGCTCTGGCAACCCTATCTGCTTTTTAATCCCAAGTCCCTGCCCGTCCTTCATGTTCCTAAAAATCTTTACTTGCCAGGTATGTCTTCACGTCAGAAGGTTGTGGGTTCAAGCCCCACTCCTAATCCAGGCTGATACTCCCAGTGCAGTACTGAGGGAGCGCTGCACTGTCAGAGGTGCCGTCTTTGGAATGAGACTCTCAAGTGGACGTCAGGTGAGTTCTCCCCGGTGTCCTGATCCTACATTTATCCCTCAACCAACATCACTAAAAACAGATTATCTGGTCATTATCACAATGTGGTTTGTGGGAGCTTGGTGCGCGCAAATTGGCTGCCGTGTTTCCTACATTACAACAGTGACTAGACTTAAAAAGTACTTCATTGGCTGTAAAGTGCTTTGGGACGCCCTTAGGTTGTCAAAGATGCTTTATAAATGGAAGTTCTTTCATTTTTTTTTTAAAACACCTCATTGGATTCTACACCTACAGCCCTCTGAATTAGTGCATTCCACATTCTCAGATCCCATTAATATCTCAGAGTCTATGAACTTAAAAACTGCAGGGCCAGACAAATAAATATTCATATCTCAATCACTCTGCACTGACTTAAAAGAAAGCTGGGTCTAACAGCAACAGTATAAACTCAGACTTTAGAAGAGTTGAGAAAAAAAGTCAGGACTTGGCAAGGCCAAATATAACTTATTGAAATTATCACAATAAACCAGAGAGTAAAAAATGAGGCTGCAACTGAGGAATTCTCTACCCAATCCACCAATACATAAACACAGTAAATTCTTGCTCCAATCGCAGCTTCTGGACCCGATGAGCTGTATAGTTATGCTTGAGCCTCTGATTGCAAAGAAGATAGATTGCAGAGCATAATGCAACAAAGGCCTAGTAGAAGTTGCCATGAGAATGCAAGAATCACATAGTAGAACATTCTGCTTTACTTTGATGTTCAAGGTGACTGGGGGCAATTTTAGCTTACGGTGTTAATGTATAACGGCTGGTATCGGATTGGCGGCCTGCTGTATACCTCTCCCGATTATCCTTTCCATAATAGAATTATCAGCCTGGAATTTCTTCCATGGGCGCACGCATATAAGGCTCTGTAACTTGGGGACGGGCCAGTTTTATGGGCAGAGTTGCATTGGGGTGGAGGGATCGATAGATGTCCATCAAAGATCAAGGATTTTGAGGCATTTTGTATGTGTAACTCACTTACGCCCAAAATTCCGCAACATTTTAGGCCGCGTAATTGATTTGCGCCTCAGTTGCGTCTCCGAGCACAAATACGCAGGAAATGTACGGCCATCTAATGAAAATTATTAATAAAATAAACCCCTGAAACATGAAAATACAGACAGGTTGGGTGAAATTACTGATGCTGGTACTGACAGTAAGGGGTCACTGATATTTGAGAGATGTCACTATTATTTCCTTGCTTACATAAGTCACCAGAAGCAGCGAGACAACAGCTGTCTCGGGATGAAACTGCTTGGCAGACTGGCTCATAGGAGTCAAAGATCTGATTCTAATCTAACACTGGAATAAATTTCATGTGCCCTGTTTATACTTGTATTTTATTGGTAAACAGGGCAATTGTTCCACATTCTCTTAATTAACAAGTCACAATCTATTTTCTCTTGGTCAATCTCGTGATGTTGCACACAGGATGTCAAGGTCAAGAGTAGTCGCCGGGTGAAATTAGAGGATCACTAGATTTTGGGTAAATCTTTTGTCTACCGAGGTCAGGTATCGTACGTGCTGATGCCCAGTAAACTTCTGCCTATGCTACCTATTATATCTAAGGATTCCTCTAATTGATGTGGTAATAACTAACTACTATTATTTCCAGACAGCTTTATTTTCCATGTAAGGATGTGCCACTGCTGTGTTTTACTGGCAAGAACCCACACCGCACCAGCAACAGGCCTCTCTCGAGGATTGGTTTGATTTATACGGATTCTGAGAGCCTTAAACTTGTTTATTGCAGCAAATACAAGTTAGATTTCTGAATGCCTCCAATATGAAGAGAATATATATGACAATTGTAAGATACCTAAAGAAGCAAAAATGCTAGCACAATGTTTGTGAGCCACAGCAGGTGTTGTATTGATTGTGATGTTTCTTTAATAATGCCATGATTTCTCCAATACAACAACCCTAGACAGCAGATAAATTATCTATTGTTCCAAGAAAGGAGGGAGAGAGAAAACCAGGATCTACAGGCCAGTTAGCCTGACATCAGTCATTGGGAAAATCCTGGAATCCATTATTAAGGAAGTGGTAACGAAGCATTTAGAAAATCATAATATGAATCGGCAGAGTTAACATGATTTTATGAAAGGGAAATCACGTTTAACTAATTTATTAGAGTTTTTTGAGGATGTAACAAGCAGGGTAGATAAAGGGGAATGAGTGGATGTAGTATATTTGGATTTCCAAAGGCATTCAATAAGGTACCGCATAAAAGGATGCTATGCAAGATAAGGGCTCATGGGGTTAGAGGTAATATAGTAGCATGGATAGAGGATTGGTTAATAGACAGAAAACAGAGAGCAGGCATAAACAGGTAATTTTATGGTTGGCAGGCTGTAACTAGTGGAGTGCCGCAAGGATCAGTCCTTGGGCCTCAGTTATTTACAATCTGTATTAATGACTTAGATGAAGGGACCGAGTGCAGTGTACCCAAGTTTGCTGACAATACAAAGCTAGGTGGGAAAGTAAGCTGTGTGGAGACACACTGGCCGGAATTTTGCCGGCGCTCAGCGAACGGGATGGGTGGCGGGTCAGCTGTTAAATTTAAAATGATTGATAGTGGGTCGGAAACCCGCTGTCAAAATGCGCACACTGGACGATCCCAATGTCTGGTTTGCCAGCGCTCAGCAGACTAGACAAGCAGCGGCGGGAAAGCAATTAAAAATCATTCGTGGCTTGTTTACAGCCACTTAGCCATGGTTTTTTCCCAGCTTTTTGGATTTGACAGGTTGCCCACCGGTTTCCCGCTGTGATTAGACCTCATCTGTGAAGCTGAGGCAGGAGGTCAGTAGCCATTGAATCAGCTGTTGAGTTGACAGCTTCAAATGTACAATAAAAGCTCCCACCTTACAGAGATATCTTCCCTCAGCCACAAATTCTTCCTCCCTGCATTTCCACAACAGATTCACCATGCTGCAAATTTTTAAACAAGTCTCCATCCAGTCTGACCTCATTACCTCTCTCACCATTGAGAGACCGCTTCTGTCATCTCTACTTCACCTGCCATCTATTCCATCAGCATGGGTGCCCTTTATACTCTCTCAGCTTGGTCCTCAGAATCCCTCCACGATCTGCCCCAACACCAGCATCACCAACAATACCACCAACCTTCTCCGCAATCAACATTGCTGCCCGGAACGCCAGGGATGGCCTCACCATGGGCAGATTTACTTCTTGATGCTGTACACCCTGGCTGCTGTAGAACACTGACAGCACAAATGTCAAAATAAGTTTGGCCATGGTCCCTTTAAGGAAACCGCCTGATGACGCATCAAATGACATCACCAGACCAACTTCCTCTAATTGGCCGGGAAACGCGCTGGGCGGGCTTAACAAGCCCAATCAAGGAAAATTCGGGATGGAGCCAGCAGCTGGGTCGGGACCCGCCACCGACATCGCCCGCCACAGTAAGTAAAATCGTGGACAAAGAGCCTGCAAAGGGATAGACAGGTTAAGTGAGTGGGCAATAAAGTGGCAGATAGAGTATAATGTAGGGAAATATGAGGTTATTCACTTTGGTAGGAGGAATAGAAAAGCAGAATATTTTTTAAATGGTGAGAAACTATTAAATATTAGTGTTCAGAGAGAGTTAGGTGTCCTCGCACAGGAAACAGAAAGTTAGCATGCAGGTACAGCAAGCAATTAGGAAGGCACATGGCATGTTGGCCTTTATTGCAAGGGGGTTGGAGTATAAGAGTAAGGAAGTCTTGCTACAATTGTACAGGGCTTTGGTGAGACCGCACCTAGAATACTGTGCACAGTTTTGTTCTCTTTATCGGAGAAAGGACATACATACTTTAGAGGCGGTGCAACAAAGGTTCACTAGATTGATCCCTGGGATGACAGGGCTGTCCTATGATGAGAGATTGAGTAGATTGGGTCTATACTCTCTGGAGTTTAGAAGAATGAGAGGTTATCTCATTGAAACATACAAGATCCTGAGGGGATTGACAGGGTAGATGCTGAGAGGTTGTTTCCCCTGGCTGGAGAGTCTAGAACCAGGGGTCACAGTCTCAGAATATGGGGTCAGCCATTTAAGACTGAGATGAGGAGGAACTTCTTCACTCAGAGGATTGTGAATCTTTGGAATTCTCGACCCCAAAGGGCTATGGATGCAGAGTTGTTGAATATATTCAAGGCTGAGATAGCTAGATTTTTGGACTCTAAGGGAATCAAAGGATATGGGGATTGGGCGGGAAAGTGGAGTTGAGGTCGATGATCAGCCATGATCTTATTGAATGGCGGAGCAGGCTCGAAGGGCCGTATGGCCTACTCCCGCTTCTAATTCTTATGTTCTTATGTTAAGGGGTAAAAAGGAAAGAAAAAAAGACATACATTTGTACAGCGCCTTTGATGACCTCAGGATATCCCAAAGCACTTTGCAGCCAATGAAGTACTTTGGAAATGTTGCAATGTAGGAAACGTGGCAGCCAATTTGTGCAAGGTCCCACAAACACCAAGGGGTTAAAAGTCCAGTTAATCTGTTTTAGTGATGTTGGTTGAGTGATAAGTATTGGCCAGGACACCGGAGAGAGCACCCCTGCTCCTCTTCACCATAGTGCCATGGGATTCTTCCGTCCACCCGAGAGGTCAGACGGGGCTTCGGGTTAACGTTTCATCCAACAGTGCAACGCAGCCATTATTGCACTGGTGTGTCGGCCTGGGTTTTGTGCTCAAGTCTCTGGAGTGGGGTTTGAACTCACGATCTTCTGACTCAGAGACGAGAATGCTACCAACAGAGCCAAAGCTGACGCCTAATATATTGTCTATTGTTCTAAGGAGTAATCAATTCTGTTTGCAAAAAATCAACTACAAGGACTATGAAGACAAATCAAACAAGTCACATGTAATTAGTGTGTCGGGGTAATTGTTTACGTCAACACCCCGAGGAAAAGAGAAAGTACTTAATCACAAAGAGAGCCGCAGACACAGAGCTTCTCGAAAACAAACCCGGGGGCACGTATTGCTTTGGATTTTACAACAAGCAGAAAATTTGATGTTCTGTACAGTAAGTAAAACATAATTTCAGCTGATTAATTCCAACTCTAAATCCAGTACTCTGATCCCAATTGTCTGAATAACCATTGAAGAACACTCAGTCTATGCGGATGATACTGAACCCCGACAATTTACACTTCTTTACATAAGAAATAGGAGCAGGAGTAGGCCATTTGGCCCCTCGAGCCTGCTCCGCCATGCAATAAGATCATAGCTGATCTTGTACCTCATCTCCACTTTCCTGAACTATCCCCATATCCCTTCATTCCCTTAATATTCAAAAATCTATCGATCTCCGTCTTGAATATACTCAACGACTGAGCCTCCACAGCCCTCTGGGGTAGAGAATTCCAAAGATTCACCACCCTCTGAGTGAAGAAATTTCTCCTCATCTCAGTCCTAAATGGCCGACCCCTTATTCTGAGACTGTGACCCCTGGTTCTAGACTCCCCAGCCAGGGGAAACATCCTTCCTGTATCTACCCTGTCAAGCCCTATAAGAATTTTGTATGTTTCAATGAGATCACCTCTCATTCTTCTAAACTCTAGAGAATATAGGCCTAGTCTACTCAATCTCTTCTCATAGGACAATCCCCCCATCTCAAGAACCAGTCTGGTGAACCTTCGTTGCACTCCCTCTATGGCAAGTATATCCTTCCTTAGGTAAGGAGACCAAAACTGTACACAATACTCCAGGTGTGGTCTCACCAGGGCCCTATATAATTGTAGGAAGACGTCTTTACTCTTATACTCAAATCCTCTTGTAATAAAGGCCAACATACCATTTGCTTTCCTAATTGCTTGCTGTACCTGCATGTTAACTTTCAGTGATTCATGTACAAGGACACCCAATCTCTCACCATTTAAAAATACTCTGCTTTTCTATTTTTCCTACCAAATTTGCCATGTTCTTGCCCACTCATTTAGCCTGTTTATATCCCCTTGAAGCCTCCTTGCATCCTCCTCACAACTTACATTCCCACCCAGCTTTGTAACATCAGCAAACTTGCATATATTACATTTGGTCCCCTCATCCAAATAATTGATGTAGATTGTGAATAGCTGAGGCCCAAGCACTGATCCTTGTGGTACCTCACTAGTTACAGCCTGCCAACCCGAAAATGACCCGTTTATTTCTACTCTCTTTTCTGTCCATTAACCAATCCTCAATCCATGCTAGTATATTACCCCCAATCCCATGAGCCCTAATTTTGTTTAATAACCTCGTGTGGCACCTTATCGAATGCCTTCTGAAAATCCAAATACACCATATCCACTGGTTCGCCCTCATCTATTCTGCTAGTTACAACCTCCAAAAACTCCAACAGATTTATCAAACACAATTTCCCTTTCATAAATCCATGCCAACTCTGCCCAATCCTATTATTATTTTCTAAGTGCCCTGTTACCACGTCCTTAATAATAGATTCTAGCATTTTCCCTGATGTCAGGCTAACTGGTCTGTAGTTCCCCGTTTTCTCTCTCCCTCCTTTCTTAAATAATGGGGTTACATTTGTTACCTTCCAAGCCACAGGAACCATTCTAGAATCTATGGAATTTTGGAAAATGACAACCAATGCATCCACTATCTCTATAGCCAACTCTTTCAGAACCCTAGGATGTAGGCCATCAGGTCCAGGGGATTTATTGGCTTTCAGTCCCATTAATTTCTCCAGTACTACTTTTTTACTAATACGAATATCTTTCAGTTCCTCATTCTCGCTAGACCCTAAGTTGTCCACAATTTCCGGGAAGTTTTTTGCGTCTTCTTCCGTGAAGACAGACACAAAGGGGGGAATTTTGCCGGCACTCAGGGCAGGTTTGGAGGCGGGACATCGGCAAAATTGCAAAGATTGACAGCGGGTCAGAAACCCGCTGTCAACCCGCCTCCAATCAATCTTCCCAGATGTCGGGTTCCCTATTTGCGCATGGACCTGACACCTAGTGGCGGGAAGAAGATTATAGGCACTTAACTGCTTGTTAACAGGCAGTTAAGAGGTTTTTTTTCAATTTTGACAGGTCTACTGTGGGCTTCCCGACATCTGGACACCACGCCAGGTAAGTGTGGCGTGTAGTGGGTCTACTGTAATGTTTGTGCATTGATGACAGCTGCAGAAGTGGTGTGAAGGATCTAATGGTACAGTGGAGAGTTTCAGAGGTAAGAAAATGTTGGGAAAATCATTTTTAATGTATTTAGACTTTTCTGTAGGTGACAAGTTTGGAATTGTTTGTATAGTCCCACCTCATTGGGAGAACCTCTCTCACCAGTGACAGATCGCTTCTGTAACCTCACCTGCAGCTGTCATCTGTTCTAGCCTAAGGAGAGAGTCACTGGAGAGTCTGGGTGCAAGGGCCCACCTTTGTACAGTGATTGTCAGTGTTTGCAGCAGCTCAATGCTGTCAAACACTGAAAAACCAGCTGTCAAAATAAATTGTGCGTGGCCCCTTTAAGAAAACCGGCAGATGACGCATCATCAACTGATGTCATTGAATTCTCTACCACAGAAGGCTGTGGAGGCCAAGTCACTGAATATATTTAAGGAGGAGATAGATAGATTTCTAGACACAAAAGGCGTCAAGTGGTATGGGGAGAGAGCGGGAATATGGTATTGAGATAGAGGATCAGCCATGATCATATTGAATGGCGGAGCAGGCTCGAAGGGTCGAATGGCCTACTCCTGCTCCTATTCTTCTATGTTTCTATGTCATCTGACACCGGCTTTCTCTTAATTGGCCGGCAAGCCCGTAGGGCAGGCTTAACAAGGCCAATTGACGCAAAATCGCGTCTGTGCGTCAGATGTCGTTGGGAGTGGGATTAGAACCCGGAAGGCAGCTGTCCCGCCCCCAAGCCGCATCGAGAGGAAAAATCACGGCCAAAGTATTTGTTTAATTTCTCTTGCCATTTCCTTATCCCCACTATAATTTCTCCTGTCTCAGCCTGTAAGGGACCCACATTTACTTTCGCTAATCTTTTTCTTTTTACATACCTATAGAAGCTTTTACACTCTGTTTTTATGTCTCTCGCTAGTTTACTCTCCTATTCTATTTTCCCTTTCTTTGCCAATTTCTTGGTCCTCCTTTGCTGAATTCTAAAATCCTCCCAACCCTCAGGCTTACTACTCTTTTTGGCAGCATTAGAAGCCTCTTCCTTTGATCTAATACTATCTTTAACTTCTCTTGTTAGCCACGGTTGGACCACTTTTCATGTGGGGTTTTTGTGTCTTAAAGGAACGTATCTTTGTTGTAAATTATGTATTAATTCTTTAAATGCTAGCCATTGCTCGTCCACTGTCATACCTTTTAATGTAGTTTCCCAATCTACCTTAGCCAACTCGCCCCTCATACCTACGTAGTTTGCTTTGTTTAGATTTAAGACCCTAGTTTCGGATTTAACGAAGTCACTTTCAAACTCAATATAAAATTCTATCATATTACATTATGGATGTTCAGTAGAAGCGGTTGCACTAATTATGCCAGTTCCTGTGGTGTCGAATCCACCCAGTTTACAATGCGGGGAAGTGTGGGGATTGGGGAGAGGGAAGAAATTCAGCAACACACTGATAACTACATACTCGCAGTTACTGCAAGGTTGCGGTATGTGGACGTGTATTTTCTTACTTGGACACAAACTGGCTTCCTAGACACAGAATAAGAGATACAAAATGGCCGACTCTGACTTGCCTGGGAAAAGATTGTAGTTGTTTATGACTTCTCATGGTGATTTGCAGACTATGCTGTTTTCGCAGCAACTGGTACAGAACAAAGAGGCCTCTTCTAATCAACTTGAGATAACCAAGGACTAGTGAAGTAAACATTTAGCCTTTGACTCCAGGTGCCTTGGCCTTGGTGGAAGAAGAAGAACAGACAGACTCCATGACTGTAGAGATTCGCTAGTCTTATCTTAAGGCATTTCTATTTTTTAACTTTTAACTTAGCTTACTTTAAACAACATAGAAACATAGAAACATAGAATCTAGGAGCAGGAGTAGGCCATTCGGCCCGTCGAGCCTGCACCACCATTCAATACGATCATGGCTGATCATTCAAATCCAGTACCCTGTCCCTGCTTTAATCCCCACAGTACACATATCCCACCCGACCCCCGTAACCCCACGTATTTAATTCCCCCTAACATATCCCATCCTATCCCCATAACCCCACATATTTAATCCCCACCTAACACTAAGGGTCAATTTATCATAGCCAAATCAACCTAACCCGCACATTTTTGGACATGTTATGTGATATAGAAAAGCCTGTTGCTTTCTGTGTATAAAGATGCTGCTTTTCCTTCTGTACTGGAGAGTGTCAAGTAGCCGTTGACTACATGTATTCTCCTTGCGAGCAAGTAAATAATAAAGCCTGTCTTTGATGATACTTTATGTTTCAAGAGTCTTACTCGGAAGTCGAAACTTCGACAGAATAGAACCTCTAAAGGACTCTAATGTGGGAACCGTTGTGTTGGTCTGTACAGGGGCGGGGCAGGCTGAGGGGTCAGACACCCACAGCCAGGATCGAAACAACAGGCCCGACACGAAAGCTGGAAACATTCAGCGAGTCAGGCGCAACATCTGTGCAGAGAAGTGACATTTCAGGCTTTGCCCTTTGTCAGACCAGGGCCTGCCCATTACGAATGCCACTGGACTCGGGGGCAGCTGCGAGTGGGTGAAGGGGGAAACTCAGTTGTGCAGACTGGGCTCCCAAGATGCTGAGTGTCAGTGCAAAACAGAGAATGTACACAGATTCATTGATTACAGCCAATTCAAAATATCATTAACCTAAAAGAAAATCACTTTAACCAGATTTTCAACAACAACTTTGGAACGTCCATTAATACAGCACCACTAACTTAGTAAAACGTCCCAAGGCGCTTAACAGGAGTGTTATCGGACACAATTTGATACCGAGCCACATAAGGAGATTTTAGGACAGGCGACCAAAAGCTTAGTCAAAGAGGTAGTTTTTTTTTTAAAGAAGCGTCTTAAGGAGGAGAGGTAGAAATGCGAAGAGGTTTAGGGAGGGAATTCCAGAGCTTAGGGCCTAGATGGTGGCTGGCATGGCCGCCAATGGTAGAGCAAAGGAAATCGGAGATGCACAAGAGGCCAGAATAGGAGGAACAAAGATCTCAAAAGGTTGTAGGGCTGGAGAGGGTGACTTCCTCACAAAGCCTGGGCACTGGGGAAATTGGAATCTGTTCTATCCTAAAGATGCATCAACCATTTGTCATATGTACTGCACTCTAGAATATGGACTTCCAAGCTCAGTTTGAGAGGAGCAGTGCAGGTTATTCTAATAGACTACTCTTGAGCAGCAATATAGTCAGAACAGAATTCAATTTGCTGCCAACTTTCCCTCAGGATATTTGTAAAATTTTTAATAAAAACAGACTTCTGAAAGAAACAGAAAGTGCTGGAAATACTGAGCAGGTCAGGCAGCATCTGTGGAAAATGCATTAGTTTCTCTGCAGATGCTGCCTGACCTGTTGAGTATTTACGGCTCTTTCTGTTTTTGCTTTCAGATGTCCAGCATTTGCAGTATTTAGTTTTTTCTTTGCTTAGAGTTCTGAAAGAGTTAAGCTTTAACACAACGATGTTACATACGTGGACAGTGCTATGAATTCCAGGTCTGCTGCAGATATCTATTTGGGTTCAGTGGTGTCAGCTGCTTCCTTAAGTCATCTGAACAACTACTTTGTAAATGGAAGTTGACTCCCACTGCCCCATGTCTACCTGTACAGTAATGAGGTCTGGGAGCTTAACAATAAACTCCCTTCTGCTCTGGACTTGATTTCGGTCACAAACGTGGACTCCTTCAATCTGTCTGAAGGCAGACCCAGTTCATGCTGGGTGAGGTAAAGCTCAGTTGGAATCGTAAACTGCCAGTTCCACAGTAGGTAAAATGCATGCAAGAATGGAAATTGATGGGGAGTCACCTGGTACAACTTGTATCTGTGCACCGTTACAAAAATAAACACAAAAAGGCATTTGGTGGGTGGTCTTACTCAAAGTAAAAGAACCTTTTCTCTCTACATTCTATCTTTGAGCACAGGACAGGAGGTACTCTCCCCTTCACAGCCTTTTTGTTGCTTGACTGACTCTAGGGGTGTAATTTTAACCTAACTCGCTGGGCAGGAAACTGACGGGATCGGGTGCAAAGCTGTTTTTTCACCACACCAGATTTTACTCTCCAGTGAAGTCAATGGACATGCATTTACATAACATCTTTCACAAATTCAGGACATCACAATTTACGGCCAATGAAGTACTTTTGAAGTATAGTCACTGTTGTAATGTAGGAAACGCAGCAGCCAATTTGCACACAGCAAGCTCTCAAGCAGCAATGTGATAATGACAAGATAATCGGTTTTAGTGATGTTGGTTCAGGGATAAATTTTGGCCAGGACACCGGGGAGAACTCCCCTGTTCTTCGAATAGTGCTATGGGATCTTTTATATCCACCTGAGAGAGCAGAAGGGGCCTCAGTTTAACGCCTCATTCGAAAGACGGGATTATTAATTTGAATTATGGGAAAATCATGGACAGCAAGCGCCTTTTCATTAAAAGAATGGCCAACGAATCCCAAACCCATGACAACAGTAAGGGGGGGAAAAAGTACTGAAACTTCTACTTATGCACGAGCACCCTAAATGAAACTATCACAGAGTATCCAAGCACTCAATGAATCTCTACAACTAAAAAAAAAAAATTGGGTCAGAGTAGCCAGCCAGTAAAATGGATCAATGCTGGCTACATCCAGTACACAATGGCATAGTATTTCACGACATAAAATCTGAGGAAATGGCTGAATATTTTTATGTTAAACTGAATTCGGACTTTATTTATGTCTTAACAGTCACAAATGAAAAGAGCCAACACATCTTGTATTAATACTAAAGCAACATGGTCCAAGAAGAGCAATTCCATTCTGGAATGACCTCAGATCTCCATAACTTTGTCCTTCTTTCTTTTAAGAAGGCACTCAAAGTTAAAGGAGTAAATTTGGTATTCATAAACCATCACGGCATTCAGTTGGAATAAAAGTATGGGAAGGGTGTGGGGTTTAAGGCAGCAGGACTGCAAAGGTAACAAACTGACTTTGATGATGGCTGCATGAAGATATTAATGTGGTTTAACATTTCCTTTTGGGTATATGGCATGGGGCCATATCACAAGCCTTCATAACAGTGAGGCACAGATTTGGTTCGGATTGGTCTGAGTGAGTAAGCTGCAAGAAGGGAATTTGTCTCAAGGAAGTATACTTACCCTATTCAATCAGTGTGCTGCCAAGTCTGCTCAATTCCTTCGATTATTTTTTAAATTTACTTTTAAAAAGTAAAATATACTGTATCTACAAGCTGCAACATTTACAAATTTTTCTCCCTATTACGCTGCCCTATGTGAAAACTAAAATACATAATAAATGCAACTAATAAGTATACTACTCTAAAGAAATTACGGACTCAAAAAAGAATATAACAATCGCTAATCAGGCTTGAAATTCACATTCGAGTAAAAATCCAACCAAGTTGATTATCAAGACAATGGCCCGAAAATTAGACCTAATGCGGGAGAGTACGCACTGTGTACTCTCGCGTATTAGGTCCCGAAGTGCCGGTTTCCTGCATGCACTGCGCATGCGCGGGAAACCGGCACTTCGGGTATTGCGAAGGGGGCGGTTCCTAAGTGAACCGCGTGCGCGCTACAGGTTGTGCGCACGCAGCACACTTAGTTTTCTTTTCAGGTTTGAACGCGCAGGTAAGTGTTGAACATTTTACACATAAAGAAAGCAGGCGTAAGCCCCACTTTTAACAAGGTAAGTAGTTAATTAAGTATTATTTTAAATTTTTTTCAACAGGTTTATCTTTTTTAGAGACTTTAAAGAAAGGTAAGTTTATTTTTATAACTTTTAAAAAGAATTAAAAAATTTTCAAAAATTTAAATTTTTGTTTAAAGTGGTTAATTTATTTAACTATAGTTATTTTATTAATGTGATGGTTTTTATAAAAAATTTAATTGAGGTTTAGCTGTTCTTTTGGGGGCTTGTTGTATTCATAGCTTTGACAGCTCTTGCTGTCAAAACTATGAATGAAAGATGGTGTGCTGCCATTGGCTCTAACTAGCCCACGTGATCCCAGAGGTCGCATCGAACTAACTGCGCCTCTGGGACATGCACACACTGTGCGCTGGCACCAGGGAAGAGGCCCAGGAACTGAAGTTCGTGTGGGCCAAAACCATAAAGGTAGGCGCGGAGTGCGATATCGCGGGGGTTCCTTACCCCCGCGGCAACCATCGAACTCCAATTTCTGGGCCAATGTGGTGGACTATGTGTAAAAATGTTGTGAAGAGTCACATGTCAAAATAAAAAAGAACCAGCATTTATATAGTTTCTTTCACTACTTCAAGACGTCAAAGAGTGCTTAACCAATGAAATACTTTTGTAGTGTAGTCACTGTAGGGAAACGCAGCCGCCAATTTGTGCACAGCAAGCTCCCACAAACAGCAATGCGATAATGACCAGACAGACAATCTGTTTTAGTGATGTTGGTTGAGGGATAAATATTGGCCAGGACACTGGGAGAACTCCCCTGCTATTCTTCGAAATAGTGCCATGGGATCTTTTACGTCTAACCGAGAGGGCAGACAGGGCCTTGGTTTAACATCTCATCTGAAAGACAGCATCTCCGACAGTGCAGCACTCCCTTAGCACTGCACTGGAGTGTCAACCTAGATCATATGCTCATGTCTGTGGAGTGGGACTTGAACCCACGACCTTCTGACTCAGAAGCGAGAGTGCGACAATGAGCCAAGGCTGACAGGATATGTTGCAAAAAACTGGACTTCAAATGAACATGAGTAGACTGTACATCACATTGCAATAGTGTTAATGTCCGAGTTGAGGTAAGTACAATCGATATAGAAATCTTGTGCACTAAAATGTAAATTTGGCACACTTGTCTTTTGTCTTGTGGCAATGTAGGGAACTGCAACAGCCAATTTGCACAAAGTAAGCTCCCACAAACAGCAATGAGATAAAGGAGCAGATAATCTGGGATTCTTTGGCCATTCTTTCAATGGAAAGTATTCTTATTTCTTCATACTTCCATCTTTTTCTCAATACATTCACTTTAACAGCCTCTACCAATTGTTAAGTGGAACAGTTAATTTATTATTTTGTATAGTGCTCTTGTCTGGTCTGTTAGAAATTGAAAATAAACTTCAAAAGGGAAAACAAGCCTTAGATCATCACCATCATGAGATTTTATAATGAAGTCTGAATTTCTGAAAATCCGCCATTAGTGTTATAAAGATGACGACTTATACCAAATTCCAATACTGTTCATCGGTGCTCATTATGAGCTATGTCTGTGTGAAAGAATGGAACACCCTCACTCTCTCTCCCACTCTCCCTCCCTTCGGGCCCCCCACCCCTGTCGTTGACAGTATCAAGCATTCCCAGGTCAAGTACAGGACAGTTAGATGCCCATCCATTTGGTGGTCACCTTGGTTAATTTCAAACTGGGGTCTCTTGACCACAAGGACAGTGTCGATATCTCTCTTTTTTTCTGCATTTATTGACTCATTAGATCATAATTTCTGTTGCTGTATACTAATAAATTTGTTTTTTTACAATCAGAACACCATTTTACCATTGGATAGCTTACACGGTCTTTCAAAAGAGCTTGGATTGCCGAGAGTGCGCCAAATCTGCAGAGGGTCCCCAAGAGTGCGCCAATATTTGCAAGGGACCTCCTACCATCCAGATAGATGGTTCGGCACAAAAGTTGCTCGAACACGTAAAGATAACTAAAGCCCAGAAGGCTTGTGATCCTTCCGAACATGTCCACAATTCAACACTGGCATGTTACCTATAGAAATACCATTCCCTCCTCCACCTCTCCCCCACAGCAGTGGATGGCCATTGCATCTTTCAAAGGAAAATTGGATAAATACTTGAAGCAGGGGAAGATACAGGACTATGGGGAGAGAGCGGAACAGTGGGATTAGTTTTGGATTGGAACAGGGCTATGGGGAGAGAGCGGGACAGTGGGATTGGTAGAGGGCTATGGAGAGAGAGCAGGGCAGTGGGATTAGTTTTGGATTGGAACAGGGCTATGGGGAGAGAGCGGGACACTGGGATTGGAACAGGGCTATGGGGAGAGAGCAGGGCAGTGGGATTAGTTTTGGATTGGTACAGGGCTATGGAGAGAGCGCGGGACAGTGGGATTTGTACAGGGCTATGGAGAGAGCGCGGGACAGTGGGATTTGTACAGGACTATGGAGAGAGCGCGGGACAGTGGGATTGGTACAGGGCTATGGGGAGACAGTGGGACTGGTACAGGACTATGGGGAGAGAGCAGGGCAGTGGGATTAGTTTTGGATTGGTACAGGGCTATGGAGAGAGCGCGGGACAGTGGGATTTGTACAGGGCTATGGAGAGAGCGCGGGACAGTGGGATTTGTACAGGACTATGGAGAGAGCGCGGGACAGTGGGATTGGTACAGGGCTATGGGGAGACAGTGGGACTGGTACAGGACTATGGGGAGAGAGCAGGGCAGTGGGATTAGTTTTGGATTGGTACAGGGCTATGGAGAGAGCACGGGACAGTGGGATTTGTACAGGACTATGGAGAGAGCACGGGACAGTGGGATTGGTACAGGGCTATGGGGAGACAGCGGGACAGTGGGATTGGTACAGCACTATGGGGAGAGCGCAGGACGGTGGGACTAGTACAGGACTATGGAGAGAGCGGGGCAGTGGGATTAGTTTAGATTAGTAGAGGACTATGGGGAGAGTGGGGCGGTGGGACTAGTACAGGACTATGGGGAGAGCGGGGCAGTGGGATTAGTACAGGACTATGGAGAGAGCGGGGCGGTGGGATTAGTAAAAGATTATGGAGAGAGTGGGGCGGTGGGATTAGTACAGGACTGTAGAGAGAGCGCGGGACGGTGGGATTAGTTTAGATTGGTACAGGGCTATGGGGAGAGCGCGGGACGGTGGGATTAGTTTAGATTGGTACAGGGCTATGGGGAGAGCGCGGGACGGTGGGATTAGTTTAGATTGGTACAGGACTATGGGGAGAGCGGGGCAGTGGGATTAGTACAGGACTATGGGGAGAGCGGGGCAGTGGGATTAGTACATGACTATGGAGAGAGCGCGGGACGGTGGGATTAGTTTAGATTGGTACAGGACTATGGGGAGAGCGGGGCAGTGGGATTAGTACAGGGCTATGGAGAGAGCGGGGCAGTGGGATTAGTTTAGATTGGTACAGGACTATGGGGAGAGCGGGGCAGTGGGATTAGTACAGGACTATGGAGAGAGCGGGGCAGTGGGACTAGTACAGGACTATGGAGAGAGCGGGGCGGTGGGATTAGTACAGGACTATGGAGAGAGCGGGATGGTGGGACTAGTACAGGACTATGGAGAGAGCGGGGCGGTGGGATTAGTACAGGACTATGGAGAGAGCGGGGCAGTGGGATTAGTACAGGACTATGGAGAGAGCGGGATGGTGGGATTAGTACAGGACTATGGAGAGAGCGGGGCGGTGGGACTAGTACAGGACTATGGAGAGAGCGGGGCAGTGGGATTAGTTTAGATTAGTACAGGACTATGGGGAGAGCGGGGCAGTGGGATTAGTACAGAACTATGGAGAGAGCGGGGCAGTGGGATTAGTTTAGATTGGTACAGGACTATGGGGAGAGTGGGGCGGTGGTCTAGTACAGGACTATGGAGAGAGCGGGATGGTGGGATTAGTACAGGACTATGGGAGAGCAGGGCAGTGGGATTAGTTTAGATTGGTACAGGACTATGGGGAGAGCGGGGCAGTGGGACTAGTACACGACTATGGGGAGAGCGGGGCAGTGGGACTAGTACAGGACTATGGGGAGAGCGGAGCAGTGGGACTAGTACAGGACTATGGAGAGAGCGGGGCAGTGGGATTAGTACAGGACTATGGAGAGAGCGGGGCAGTGGGATTAGTACAGGACTATGGAGAGAGCGGGGCAGTGGGATTAGTGCAGGACTATGGAGAGAGCGGGACAGTGGGATTAGTACAGGACTATGGAGAGAGCGGGGCAGTGGGATTAGTACAGGACTATGGAGAGAGCGGGGCAGTGGGATTAGTACAGGACTATGGAGAGAGCGGGGCAGTGGGATTAGTACAGGACTATGGAGAGAGCGGGGTAGTGGGATTAGTACAGGACTATGGAGAGAGGGGGCAGTGGGATTAGTACAGGACTATGGGGAGAGCGGGGCAGTGGGATTAGTACAGGACTATGGAGAGAGCGGGATGGTGGGATTAGTACAGGACTATGGAGAGAGCGGGGCGGTGGGATTAGTACAGGACTATGGGGAGAGCGGGGCGGTGGGATTAGTACAGGACTATGGAGAGAGCGAGGCAGTGGGATTAGTACAGGACTATGGAGAGAGCGGGGCGGTGGGATTAGTACAGGACTATGGGGAGAGCGGGGCGGTGGGATTAGTGCAGGACTATGGAGAGAGCGGGGCAGTGGGATTAGTGCAGGACTATGGAGAGAGCGGGGCAGTGGGATTAGTACAGGACTATGGAGAGAGCGGGGCAGTGGGATTAGTACAGGACTATGGAGAGAGCGGGGCAGTGGGATTAGTGCAGGACTATGGAGAGAGCGGGGCAGTGGGATTAGTACAGGACTATGGAGAGAGCGGGGTAGTAGGATTAGTACAGGACTATGGAGAGAGCGGGGCAGTGGGATTAGTACAGGACTATGGGAGAGCGGGGCAGTGGGATTAGTACAGGACTATGGAGAGAGCGGGGCAGTGGGATTAGTTTTGATTGCTCTTGCAAACAGCTGGCACAGATGATTCGAAAGGCTTCCTTCTGTGCTGTAAATGTTTCTGGCTCAATGAGAGCAGCTTCAGCGCAGTTACTTTCTGCTGAAAATTATAGCATTCGAGGTCATCTCTTAATAGGAGTGACTAGTACACAGCCCGCAGAGTTCCAAACCTCAAATAATAACCTGCAAATTGACCAAAATGGTTATTCATACCACAGCTGCGATGAACAGGTTATGACTAACTTTACATGATTTCCACACTTGAAAGTAACACAAGGCCAAGGCAGAGAGAAATATTTATTACCACAACACTGTGGAAATACCACAAATGGTGATATTTTTTCAGTGAAGTATAAACAGATAAACCACAATTCTTTGAGACACAAAAAGCAGCTGAACGGTCATCACTGTCTTTGCGCACCAGTTAATACTAAATAAGATCATTGCTTACAGTTATTATAAAAAAGAGGACATATAATCAGCAAGTGTGAAATATAGGACCTATACGTCATTGGTGATAGACAAGTACAAAACTCACAATTTGATGGCCAAGTTTCTGAAGCTACCCTCAAAACTAAATAAAACAAAAGGAAAACCTGCAAATACTAGAAATCTGAAATTTTTACTCCCCAGCACCACTGTCGGAGTTAGATTTAGCCGCACCAGCCAACTATGGGAATTTCAAACCGCCAGTTAGCCTTTCAACCATGATGTCACCTTGTTTGCATTTAGAATCATTGGGGGAGAAATTCGGTATCACCCCGTTTGGGGCGCAATTATCGGCCGGGCGCAAAGTTTATCGCCTCCGACTGCAAACTTGGCTTCTATCGCCCCTGGAGGTGATTGGAGCGCTAAATACCTCTCTTAAGGCGCTAATGCCGAGGAGCGAGGTGCTACCTCAGAGCGCTGGCGAAGCTCATGTGATGGAACACAGACACACTGGCGCCGGCCAGTTCTTAAAGGGGAGGGTCGATCTTGCTCTCCATCCACACCCTACTCATTGCAGCCTTGAATCTCGGCCTGGAGAGACCCGTACATCAAATCTGCTGGAAAGAATAATGGAGAGGCCCGGGGAAAGAGCTCAGAGTGCAGCCCTCATAGTCTCTTCTAAATCGATGCAAGGAAGGTCAAATCAAAATGAACCTGCAAAGTGCTGCTCAGTACCCAATACTCCTTCACACAGCGTTGAATCTCCCCAGAAGTCTCTCTCTCTCTCTCAGAATGTGCGGTGCAAAAATGTGGCCGACAAAAAAAGGCAGGAAGCAGTCGCCTTTAAATAGCGTTCCCCCAGTCCCTTCCCGACTGCAAAACGCTCCCCTCAACCTGTCGTTGCTAGCAGGCAGGCGGTAAGGCAGGGGGCGCCACTCAATATCCGGTCCGGGGCGCTACACGCTCGACTGACTTCGCGATCTACGGGAGCAGGAGATCGTGGCAGTAGTGTTTAGCGCCGCCACAAAATGTCTGGTCAATTTCGCGTGCGGCGCAAACGTCGCCACGCCCGCGCACTGGTTGCTTTGCGCCCCATTAGCGCCCTCTTAAGGTGCTAACAGGAGGCGCAAACCAACCGAATTTTCCCCCATTGAATCTTACAGCACAGAAGAGGCCATTCTGCCCATCATGCCTATGCCAGCTCTTTGAAAGAGCTATCCAATTAATCCCACTTCCCTGTTCTTTCCCCATAGCCCTGGAAATGTTTCCTTTTCAAGTATATACAGGAAACTCTTTGGTATCCGGCACCGACGGGACCGGCGTGGTGCCGGTTGATCGAAAGTTCCGGATAACAGAGAGTTATATCTACCGAGGCTATTTTTAACAAAGAAAAAGAAAAAAATCAAGAAATGTGCAGTATACAGTATTTGGGTACTCACCTACAGAATGTTGTGTTAAATGGATGGTGGAAGATGCTTGATTAAGTACAGTACTGCCAGTTGAGAGTAATCCATAACTCTTTAATTACTTAACAGCAAGTGAGACTCCCGGCAGTGCGGGAGAATCAACTCCTGCTACTGCAGTGTTTCGGACTTCCGACAGCGCCAGGAGGCCGAGTAGTGGCACTTTTGAAAACTACCCCTACTGACTAAATCGGCGTTCGCGGACTCGGGATCGGCAACATTGCCGGTTATTTGAGAGGAGTTTTCGGAGTACTCGGCGTTCGCGGAGACTCGGACTGCGACTCGGCAACATTGCCGGTTATTTGAGAGGAGTTTTCGGAGGATGATTTTTGCCGGTTAAGCGAGAATTCCGGATATTTGGGTGCCGGATAAACAAGAGTTTCCTGTATCCAATTCCCTTTTGAAAGTCACAAGTGAATCTGCTTCCACTAAGCAGTGCGTTCCAGATTATAACTCAGCGTAAAAAAAACTCCTCATCTCCCCTCTGATTCTTTTACCAATTAACTTAAATCTTAAAAAACAGAAAAAGTTGGAAATACACAGGTTAGTCAGCATCTGTAAGGAGAAAAGAAAAAAGGATATGATATTAGGGTGTGACCCCTCAATTGGAACCTGTTTTTTTAATTCTTTACTGATGCAGAGTAAAAAAAACTAAGACCTTTGAAGAAGTTATTCATGAGCTCTTGTTGACTGATGACTGTGCCCTTACTGTCCACAATGAAGAGGACCTTCAAGTTATCATGGACCATTTCTTGGATGCTGGTAAGAAATTCAGCCTCACTTAACAGTCTGAAGAAAATGGAAATTATATACCAGTCCATCCCTGTAAAACCTTATATCCCTCCCAATAATACCATTGAAGGGCATATGCTGTTTAAAGTGAATAGGTTCACCTACCTAGGAAGCAGCACATCAGGTCACGTGCTCCAAGATGATGAGGTGAACCACAGATTGTTTAAAGCCAGTAGTGCTTTTGGAAGGCTCCGTGTGAGGTTATAGGATAAAAGGGGCATTAAATGGTCAACAAAGCTCAAGGTCTGCAAGACAATAGTAATAACATTCTCACTCTGTGTGTGAGCAATAACTGGACCACTTACAGTCCTTACATCAGAAAACTCAATCATTTCCACCTTGGTTGCCTCAGAAAGATCATGAAAATTTGATGATGGCAAAAGATTCTGGACACTGAGGCCCTCAAACAGCAAATATGTCAGACACAGAGGAAATTATAGTAAAGGTGCAGCAAAAGTGGGCTGGTCATTTAGACCGAATGCCTGATACTACACTACCCAAGAAGATATTCTACAGTGAGCTGAAGCTTGGCAAATGCTCTCGTGGTGGTCAGTTCAAAAGATAGAAGGATTGCCTAAAGACCAATCTAAAAAAAGGTGGCATCTCAACTGACACATCTGAGCACGATGCTTGTGACAGGAACAAGTAGCAAAAGATGATTCACAATGGCGTGACAAAGCTTGAAGCAAGTGTATCCAGCTAGCTGAAGGAAAGAGAGTCCAAAGGAAATCGAGAAAAGATCAGCCCTCGGGTCAATCTGACATCCGATGTCGTGTGTGTGGGAAAACATTCCTCGCAAAAAACAAATCGGACTTTATAGTCATAGGAGAACCTACAACCTGGCTTAATTGGAGATAAATCATAGGCTGTCTCCATCGACAGTGATGGACAAACCATCATCATTGGCACAGATGCTGAATGATGTGCAGTGTATTTCCAGCATTTTCTGTTTTTATTTCAAATATATACAAAGTTGCTGCAAATATCCTTCCTTGTCCATATTATTCAATGAAGCATTTTAGCAATAATAGGGAAATAAATCATTATAGGCATCTTCAATTCTATACCTCAGTATAACACACCCTTAACCTTATCCTAACCCATGAGCGATAGAGAGAGAGATTTATTTATTTATTGATGGAAGGAATTCCAGAGCACAGGGCCTTGACGGCAAAGAAAAAGGACGCCAATGAGGGGCGGGGATACACAAGAGGATCCAAATTTGGAGGAACACAAAGTTCTGAGGGTTGTAGGGCTGGACAAGGTTACAGAGAGATAGGGTGGGGCAAGGTCAGAAGCTCAGCTCAGAGTCAAATAGGGCACCGTAAGTAAAATGTGAAAATCGTTAAATATTATGCAGCACAGCTAGGTCAAACAAAGCTAATTAAGCAAGAGTGCAGATTCCCACTTGCTTTTCCTTACTTATTCAATTCCCAATCTCTGGTTGGCCATCAGGGAGGGGAATAAATCAGGTACAAGCCAATCCAACATGTTGTCATAAAGTTCGGAACAACAGATCATCCAAGAGGATTATTACAGTCTGAGTGTTGCCTGAGCACGCTTGCTCAACCAAAAGATTGGTGCACAACACTGAATAGAAGGGGAAAAAGGACAAAACTGTCTCAGTGCAATAAATAAAATTGGAAAGAATAGTTGCAGAGCCATAGTTTTTTGGAAAACCTGAAGCGGGAAATTTCTGAGTTTAATCTGCAATCAGTTTAAAAATAAATGTGAATAATTTCTTCTTCACTCCCATGCAAGACAGTTTAAAATACTCACGAGGCAATTTGTTCAGGATTAAAAGAAAGCTCCAAATATTTTCTTTAAATTTTCAGCAGCCCATCAGTGAAAGAGCCATAACTCTCCAATATAAAAGGATTTCGATCCTGGTTTCTCAGAATATACTTGGAACTCATTATAGTCCTACAACTACCCGCAATAATTCTAACCATGCAGAACACCTTTATTTACAATTAAAACCACTGCAGCTTGATGTATTCAGTAAAATTACTGGTGAGTTAACGAGAGAAACATTTATAGGGTAAAATTGGATGGGGCCAGCCTGCTGCCGTGAACTGGGCCCAGGAAACGATCCTTGCGGAATGGGTAGGCCTTGGGGCTCATTTCATAGCTTCGCAGCTCGCCAGCGAAGCGGAATAGATTTTGGTTAGCTGCATCGCTGGCAGCAACCCTCAGGTAGGTCCTGGGAAGGTGGGAGGGCGATCGGGAGCAGGCACTCAAGGATCCTGCAAGTAAGACATTTGAAATATTGGACTGGAGAGTGGTGACTCATGCCAACCTTGTCTTAAGGCTATATCAATTAAGCTACTTCATATAATTTACCTTTTTGAGAGTAACCTACTGAGAACACTCATTTTCTAGGTCTAAGATTAAATTATGATTTTGTTCAAATAAAACCAGAAAATCCTGGAGATACTCAGTAGATAGTCAGTATTTGAAAACTTTTCTAGCACTGACCCTTCATCAGAGAAGATCATTATAGGAGTGAATAAAACTGGGCAGGGGGTTAGTGAACAACCGGTGAAGATAAAGGTTATAGTAGGAGCACATAATCTAGACTGGCGCTTCAGTGCAGTACTGAGCAATGCTCCTGCTTAGACGTGGCCGTGCGCAGCAATCTGAAAGGTCCTACGCAGGCTGCTTACCGGTTTTTACATTGAGTACCGCGCATGCGCAGAAATTTAAAGGGACCGCGCATTAAAAGAAACAGGCCGCGGGCAGAACAAAGCGCAGCTCACAGGGGACATTGGCACTGAGGGAGTGCTGCACTATCAGAGGTGCCGCCTTTCAGATAAGACGTTAAACCGAGGCCCCACCTGCCCTCTCAAGTGGACGCAAGAGATCCCATGGCACTATATAGAGGAACAGGAGAGTTCTCCTGGTGTCTTGGCCAATACTTCGTCCTCAACCCACACCTAAAACAGATTAGTGATTGTCATTTACCTCAATGCTGTCTGTGGGACCTTGCTGTGCATAAATTGCCTGCCACATTTCCTACATTACAACAGTGACGATACTTCAAAAGTACTTAATTGGCTTTATAGCACTTTGGGACATCCCGGGGTTGTGAAAGGTGGTATAGAAATGCAAGTCTTTCTTTCTATTATCACAAAGAAGGCAGTGAATGAATTTAATAGCCTGTTTTGTTCATGTGATGTTTTTAAAAAAACGCATGTATTTAAACAAATAGTAATTAGCAGATGATACACAGCCACAACTGAATCCCTTGTGTACAACGAGTGATGTGGAGAGTGCTCCCTGGGCACAACACAGCAGGAAACAAACAGCAAAATAGCATCATTCCATTAACTAGGTTTCATTTATGATGCCTACAGCCTTATTCGATTAAAACAAAAACACATAAAAAAAGGACAAGTAACTCTGGTTTTACACATCTGTTAGAGAGAGAAAAAGAAAGAAAGAAAGAAAGAAAGAAAGAGACAATGCACACAAAAGAGAGCGGGAGATGCAGATTTCCACTACCCTTTGTGTGAAGAAGTGCTTCCTGATTTCACTCCTGAATGGCCTGGCTCTAATTTTAAGATTATTCTCCCTTGTTTTGGATTTCCCCCAATACAAAAAATAGTTTCTCCATGTAATGGTTACGGCCATGGAAGGAGTGTTTGCGTCACGGCCTGTCTGTCTGTCTATCAGTCTGCAAATCCTCCCATTACTTCACACTGTTCTCCGAGAGAAGAGCGCAAAGCTATGAAATGATGACATCACACACTTACATTAATCCCAACCACAGTGCATTCACAAGACAAAACTGGCTCATCATTGCATCTCAACACCATATAGCTTCATACCACATGGCAGCCCGATTACTTAGATTGAAAGTATCTAATTCAACTACTTTAAACAAATTATTTTTAGTAGCTTCAGGATAAATAAAGGCAGGTTAATATCAAAACAAAACCAAAGTATTAAATACTGATAAAAGATCACACCAAAACGTTAATCTGTACTTCTCCATTGTGTGATCAGCCTGATGTACATTTGCAACATTTTCAATACACAAGGCTGTTTGTGATGTTAGCAATCTATTACACCCCTATTGATTATTAATGTGGTCCCTCACATTCCCCGACATGGATGTTGACCACGAACACAGATGGTGCAGTCTCTTCCCTCATTTCCTGCATAGTGATAAAATGGTTCACCAAAATTATAAATTTTTTAGAAAGATTTTAAAACTCTCATCCTTGTCTTCAAATCCCTCCATGGCCTCGCCCCTCCCTATCTCTAACCTCCACCAACCCGACAACCCTCCGAAAATTCTGCTTTCCTCTAATTCTGGCCTCTTGTGCATCCCCCACTTCCTTTGCCCCACCATTGGCGGCCGTGCCTTCACACGTCTAGGCCCCAATCTCTGGATTTCCTTTCCTAAATCTCTCTACCATCTCTCTCCTCCTTTAAGACGCTCCTTAAAACCTCTGTCTTTGACCAAGCTTTTGGTCACCTGTCCTAATATCTCCTTCTGTGGCTCAGTGTCAATTTGTGTCTGATTACGCTCCTTGGGATGTTTACTACATTAAAGGCACTATAAGTTATTGTTGACTCCACCATGAGAATGTAAAACACTTTCAAAAGTTACAGAACATGCTACAAGTCACCCACCAATCTTCACAACAGATAAATTACTCTGTAGTAAAATCCTAAACATGAAAATCAATATAATTTTTTAAAATGTAATAAAACTCAACACTCTAACCCCATTCCCTGTTTTATTTCCAAAATTTTGGCATCTCTGCAAATGCAATGACAGGAATTCGCCAATAAAGTCAGTTAACTGTTTCACACTAGGGAACATTCTGCTCATCTCAAAAAAGTACCGCTTCTAGTCTTGATGAAAATAAAACTTCATGAGACAAAGGCCAGTAATGCCCCAAAAAGTTCTTTTTAAGAAAAATATGTTTTTAAAAGTTGCATGTTAGCATCTTCCATACAAAATAAGCATACTTGTAATTGCCACTCCTAGAAGCCATCATCTCATCTTAAAACTTTTGCCTCATTTCATACGGAACCAATATTGGAACAGTGTTCTAAACAGCTCATATCTAGCCCTCGAAACAATCTACTGTAATTGGTCCCAACAAGGTCCAGGCCTCCTCTCCAAGTTATCCGACTGGTTCGAAGATCCTGTCCTAACTGTAAACCTGCAATCAGTGTTCAAAATTATGAAGGGTTTTGATAGAGTAAATAGGGCAAAACTGTTTCCACCAGCAGGAGGGTCGGTAACCAGAGGACACAGATTTAAGATAATTGGCAAAAGAACCAGAGAGGAGAGATAAACACAGCGAGTTTTTATGATCTGGAATGCACGGCCTGAAATGGTGGTGGAAGCAGATTCAATAGTAACTTTCAAAAGGGAATTGGATATTATATACTTGAAAAGGAAACATTTGCAGGGATATGGGGAGAGAGGAGGGGAGTGGGACTAATTGGAGAGCTCTTTCAAAGAGCCGACACAGGCAGGATGGGCCAAATGGCCTCCTTCTGTGCTATGAGATTCTATGAATGATTCTACATGTCAACAAGCTGACACCAAGGCTGAAACACTGACCACCAGAGTTGAAACTCGGATAGTTGTCTGGTATGGCTAAACTTAACTCAGTCAGTGGTGCTGGGATTGAAAATTGGCGGCATCATTCCTAGTGGGCGCTGCTGGATTGCATGCGTGTGGATATTGGGCGAGGACAGGGTTGGTTTCGCTCTGATACCCACTACTGCCTGCCAACACTCATTGTCCACACTCAGAAGAACGGCTGCTCAGGCAGGGCAGTGAAGTATTTCCAGCACTAGTGAAACTATTCCACCACATAAATCAGCACTTTAAGAAGGGAGAGAAAGGATAATGGGAGAACAATTGGGCGGGATGAAGGATAACTTCTTTGTGCTTAAGCTTGTCAACTTATAGAACAGACTGCCATGTAGTGCAGTAAATATCAACTTATTTAAAGCACGCAAAAGGAATTGGATTTATTGCTGGTACAGTTCGTGATGGAAAAATGTTAATAAATGGTTAGGTTGGGCCATAAAATAGAAGGGCAAAGATATTTATAGCTCCATACTGCTGAAAGTGAACTGGTTTGGCTGAATGAGCGTTTCACATTTCTGTATTCCTACATCCCTGTGCAAGTACTGCTGACTGCGGCAATGGTGCCCCATTAACTTGTGGATGTGCAATCACACCCTTCCTCTGATTCTTTGATATCTATCTACTTTGAAGTTACTATTGGGGTGGGGGGGGGGGGTGCAGGGGGGGATGGCTTCCTCCCCTCTCCCACCCCCACCACCTTTATTTGTCTTCGCAGTTAGGCAGCAGTTTCCATAAACAGTTACCTCACACAATTCCTTTCCTCCTTTTATTGTAAAGCGTTCAAATATCTTGCTGCATGAGGGGAATGCTATATAATGCAAGTTTCTTATTGTTGTAATTCACCATTCATTCAGAGATGGTTGCATTGATTTTCCATTTGGGTATTCCCAACTTACTCTCTTGGCCGGCCTCAGCACCTTCCACCCTCCAGAAACTTCAGCTCATTCAAAACTCTTGCACATCCCCGACTTCCATCACCCTACCAGTGGTGGCCATGCCTAGGCCCTAAGCTATGGAATTCCCTCCCTAAGCCTCTCCGTTTCTCCATCCTCTTTTAAGATGCTCCTTAAAACCTACCCACCTGTCCTAATATCTCTATGTGGCTTGACGTCAAATTTTTGATTGATTACGCTCCTGTGAAGCGCATTGGGACATTTTATTACGTTAAAAGGTGCTATATAAATGCAAGTTGTTGTTGTTGAAGGGCATATATCAGGTGAACCTGAATGGACAAAGTGGGATGAGATCCATTATGCTGGATCTTCACGCACTGTACACATTTCCAGGGGTGGGGATTGCTAAAATCAGAAGTACCTGAAACAGGCTGGCATTTAAATTAAACATCAAGTTGGGAGCAGGGACATCCTGTATGCCATTTCCCAGTTGTTCTGGTGTGCAGGACATCAATTCTTAATTACGCCCATGTAAACTGGCTCTAGGGTTGCTAGGCAATGATAAATATACAGAGCTTCAGTGTAAAATGTTTTTGTATCTTTGCACTCTTCCCTTGGAGAATAGTGTGAAGTTGTGGAAGCATTTGCAGGCTGATTAACAACAGTCTGAGAGTCCTTCCCTCGCATTCCCACTCCAATTGGAAAGCAAACAGACTCTGTCACCCAATTTGATGAGTCTTGGCAGTCAGTCAAACAGCCTTTCCCCCCACCCCCTCCATCTCCAATATTTTATAACCAAAACAAAAAAAAGTGTTCAAAGAAAATGAAAAAAATCGTAATTTTGTTTAATGCCCCTATGATTTTTCTTCCGCGTTGCTTGCAGTAGTGACCAGGAGATTAATCCTTAGTCCCTGGAGACTCCAGGAAATCCGGAGGGTTGCCGACCCTAGTTACAGGGCCTACTATCATCTATCAATAAATGTAACAAAACTTCTTATAGTTACATTACCTGAAAACTGAGCAAAAGGAGTTCTAAGGTGACAGGCCATGAAACATTAAAATTAAAAAAGTGAGTTGTGATCTTTGTGAGAAACTATCTGCAACAACGAGGTCTTACCTTTTGGAATTGTAACCTGGCAGCCCAAGTCATAGTCCTGCTGCAGCCGATAAAAGGCCACTTCCTGAAGCCGTACTCTCTCCAGCTCCGAGAGACTCTGAATAGGGACTGGCTTCAGTCGAACACTGCGGCCAGACATACTGTTCCAGGTAAAGTCACCCTGTTGTTAGAAAGGGATCATTAATAAAAGAATCTCATAAAAAGAACATAGCACAGCACAGCATATCCAGTTTTATTTCTAAGTCACCAATTGACCAGAATTTCCAGTAAATTTTGAGTCTTAGAATTACACTATTTGATGACATTATTTTTACACAGAACCTTTATGTCATGTACCTGTATACCAGTACTGGGCTGACACAACATTAGTCAGGACTAGCAACACTTCTAATCTTGATAAACCACTTTGAAAAGCTTCTATAATTACAGGAAACATTCTCTTCCGTCTGCATATAGAAACAAACAATGTGCTGACATATCTTTTCAGATTTCCAGCATTTGCAGGTTTCTATTCTCTCTTGTCCCCTCCCCCTCCACCTCTGCCACCCCTCACAGACAAGTCATCAGATTGAGCAGAGAGCTGAATGGGTTCTTAGTGACACGATAGCAAAATACTGTGGATGCTGGAAATCCAAAATAACAACAGAAAACACTGGAAAAACTCAGCAGGCCAGGCAGCATCCGTGGAGAGAGAAACAGAGTTAACGTTTCAGGTCGAAGACCCTTCGTCAGAACTGGAAAAAAAGCAGGAAATGAAATAGATTTAAAGCAAGTATAATGCTGGGAAAAGGGGGAGGGGATGAAAGAACAAAGGGGAAGGTCAGTGGTAGTATAGAAGGCAGGAGAGATTAAGAGACATTGAGAGACATTAAGAGATATTCAAGGCGAGAGGGGGTGGTAATGTGACAGGTTGAAGCTAGATGAGGTGTGAAATGCGCTGGCGGGATGAAGGACAGCTGCCAGCTTCAGGGAGGGAAGAAAAAGAGGGGCCAAACAAAAGGGAGGATGAAAAAATATATATATATAAAAAAAAGAGAGAGAGATAGGGGCCGTGGTTATGATCTGAAATTGTTGAATTCTATGTTGAGTCCAGAGGGCTGTAGCGTGCCTAAACGAAAGATGAGGTGCTGTTCCTCGAGCTTACTCTGAGCTTCCGTGGAACAGTGTAAGAGGCCGAGGACGGTGAGGTCAGAGTGGGAGTGAAGCGGTGAATTAAAGTGACAGGCCACCGGGAGCTCGGGGTCCCCCATACGGACTGAACGGAGGTGTTCCGCAAAGCGGTCACCCAATCTGCGTTTGGTCTCCCCAATGTAGAGGAGACCACATCGTGAGCAGCGAATACAGTATACTAAATTGCAAGAAGTACAAGTAAATCGCTGTTTCACCTGGAAGGGGTGTTTGGGGCCCTGGACAGTGGGACTGAACATATGGTCAAGTGAAACTGTATTTTTTTAAAAGTTTATGCACATGGCAATCAAATAGAACATTTGCTTTGCTCTTTTTAAAAAATATAAAATGGGCTACCTTGTACTACACAAAACTACCAACAATAAAAAAAAACTTCAACATCAAAACCCAAACAGGGACAACCATAATGAGGGCAATAGCTGTGATGTATTTTTGGCTGGAGGTGACAGTCACATTTCACTCACACGATATATAAATGCTATCTCAACCCCGTGAGTGTGTAATTGCCATAGGACTGAAGATTCGCACTCACCAAGTCTCCTATAATTCAAAAATCTACATCTTTACTTTCCAGCACGTGCGGGTTAGCGTGTGCAGGTTTAATGATTAATTCCTTCGTGCAACATCTCACTCCCTGGAGAATATGTAGGTCTAGCACCACGTTTCCCATTACCTCTAAAACCAGAAATAATGGGCCAGATTTTGCTGTAGTAGGGCACCTAACAGCGTCTGTTGTTCGTTAGACTTGCCCCTGCACCCTTCAGTTCAAAACATTTCTGCCCATTAAGTTGTTGAAAGTGCGAGTTGCTAACAGCACAGCGAGGGAAACAGGGCATCTGGGACCTGAGTGAACAAGGCAACCAATTTCCTTAACCAATGAGATTGAAGGATTGAGAAATAAAGCGCGGAAGGACCGAGAAGGAAGTGTAAATTAGAATGAATGAATTCAATGTTAAATCAGGTACAGAAAGAGAAATAAAGCGAGGGAAAGAAAAAGATTAGATTGAGAGAAAAAGAGAGACCGAAAGGAATTTTTTAAAAAATATTAAAATTTTTTAAATCTCCAACAATTAATACCTGAAGGAATGAGACTTGACACTAGTAATCGGTAATTTTCAGTGCCAGAGGTTGTTTGGCAGTAATTAACAATTATCATGTCATTAAGAGAGTACTCACGTTTGAAATGACAGGACTTAACTTTCTGTGGCAGGTTTAGTTTGTATCTACCGCACAAATACAGCAACTCCACAACATTCGGTTCATGTCAATGGTGAGGCACACAGTGAAATGTCGTTTTCACAAAGCGAATGGCAACTCGGACAGCAGCTTTTGGATACTGGCATTTAACCACGTATAGCAGCGAGTTCTATATTATCACCACTCTCTGTGCAAAGAAATTCCTCAAATTCTTTTATTTGATCGGTTAATGGCCATCTTATATTTATTCCATTTCCATAGAACCATCAACCTACCATACTGTGACACTAAATGTAATATGCCCTTCTCTAGGATGTATTTCTTATATTGTTCATTATGTGACAAGGCTTTTAGATGCAACAATCTTTCGTAGACCTTCACAATGCAATATTATATGAAGACAATGCAAAATTCTTGCCCATCTCAGAGTCCCTCAAATTTAAAATGGTCATCCTCATCTATAAATCCCTCCACGGCCTCATCCCTCTCCATCTCTGCAACCTCCTCCAACCCTACAAGTACTGTACGATCCTCTAACTCTGGCCTCTTGTGGATCCTCCACTCCCTTCGCCCCACCATTGGCGGCCGCGTCTTCAGCTGCCTAGGCCCTAAGCTCTGGAATTCTCTCCCTAAACTTCGCCATCTCCCTCTCCTTCTTTAAAAGCCCCCTTAAAAAAAACGTTTTTGACCAAGCTTTTAATCCTAATATCTCCCTCCTTCTTTGGCTCAGCGTCGATTTTTGTCTGATTACACTTTTGTGAAATGTCTTGGGATGTTTCTCTATATTAAAAAAGGCTGCTAAAAAAAATGCAAGTTGGTTTTGCTCTTTGTAATCTAATATTGAATGAAAGAGGAATAACTTTATTAAGATTCAAAATAATGTTACATAGGGTAGCAATTGACAGTTCAGCCCTTGCTTTCAAACTCCAACCTACTGTCCTGAAGACAGTAGTCTGGATCAAACATAGCCTGACACATTGTCATATATTGATTGTTAAGGGACTATCTCTAGTTAGGATAATGAAACCGATACATATTAAATGATACTTACTGAAATAAAGGAATGTCTACAAATCGAAACATTAGAAGAACAATGATCTGAATATCCCTCAACTTATGCCTCAGCTAAAAGCCTCAAACAAAATTTCTGTAGTCACCTCATTAATAAAGACCAGTATAGCTGTGTTGTTCAATAGGAATCACTGTCTAGCCACAGGTGTGGATATGGCGACACTGTTAACCACATGCACTAATTTTAGTAGAAAACCCCTTAAACACACTCGCACAACACGGGTAAATGTACAAGCCCACCGACTCCCACAGCTACCTGGACTACACTTCCTCCCACCCCGCCTCCTGTAAGGACTCTATTCCATTCTCCCAGTTTCTCCGTCTCCGCCGCATCTGCTCTGATGATGCCACCTTCCATACCAGTGCTTCCGACATGTCTTCCTTTTTCCTCAACCGAGGATTCCCCTCTACCGTGGTCGACACGGCCCTCGACCGTGTCCGTTCTATCTCCCGCACATCTGCCCTCACCCCTGCCCCTCCCTCCCGGAACCACGATAGGGTTCCCCTTGTCCTCACCTTTCACCCCACCAGCCTCCACATTCAACGGATCATCCTCCGCCATTTCCGCCACCTCCAGCGTGATCCCACCACCAAACACATCTTCCCCTCACCTCCCCTTTCAGCATTCCGCAGGGACCGCTCCCTCCGCGACACCCTAGTCCACTCCTCTACCACCCCCAGCACCCCTTCCCCTTCGCCCGGCACCTTCCCGTGCACGCGCAGGAGATGCAACACATGCCCTTATACCTCCCCTCTTCCCACTGTCCAGGGCCCCAAACACCCCTTCCAGGTGAAACAGCGATTTACTTGTACTTCCTGCAATTTAGTATACTGTATTCGCTGCTCACGATGTGGACTCCTCTACATTGGGGAGACCAAACGCAGATTGGGTGACCGCTTTGCGGAACACCTCCGTTCAGTCCATAAGGGGGACCCCGAGCTCCCGGTGGCCTGTCACTTTAATTCACCGCTTCACTCCCACTCTGACCTCACCGTCCTCGGCCTATTACACTGTTCCACGGAAGCTCAGCGTAAGCTCGAGGAACAGCACCTCATCTTTCGTTTAGGCACGCTACAGCCCTCTGGACTCAATATCGAGTTCAACAATTTTAGATCATAACCTCAGCTCCAATCACATTTATATTTTATTTTATCCACCCTTTTATTTGTCCCCCCCACCCTTTTTTTTCCTCCTAGAAGCTGGCAGCTGTCCTTCATTCTGCCAGTGGATTTCACACTTCATTCAGCCTTAATCTGTCACATTAACACCACCTCTAGCCTTGCATATCTCTTAATGTCTCTTAATGTCTCTTCATCTCCTCCTTTGTTCCTTTATCCCCTCCCCCTTTTCCCAGCTTTACCCTGGCCTTAAATCTATTTGATTTCCAGCTCTTCCCAGTTCTGATGAAAGGTCATCGACCTGAAACGTCAACTCTCTTTCTCTCTCTACGGATGCTGCCTGGCCTGCTGAGTTTTTCCAGCGTTTTCTGTTGTTATTTCGGATTTCCAGCATCTGCAGTATTTTGCTATCGTATAAATGTACTTCATGTGTGTATATTTACTTAACAAACATCTACCACCATTCAGTGACCAAGGATGTAAAGCACTCAACGATCCAAAAAACACTCGCACACTCTGCTTTTCATCTTACCATTTTACCAACAAATGCACAAAAAGGTTAAAGCGCACGCGCCGTGCGAATATGAGTATTGAGATCACAGGCCCAACGACGGTGTCGATTACTCATTGCATAAACAATTAGCCACAACTGGATTCCCAATTAGCCACATGTGGCTAGTGTCTAATGTATTGGACAACATTGTCCTGTTTAAAGAGCATTTTTTAAAAAGAGTGCTCCTCTTGTTGCAGAAATCAGCCAGAATTAAATTTATTCTACCAACACTAATTTCAATGATATTTAACTTCTCTCTGTTGCAGATCCCTATGTGACTATCCATGCAGTGCATACATGCTTTCCCCATGAGAATTTCCTGCTTGCGCTCATGTCGACCGCTGCTAAAATTGGCAGGAGAAATTACCCTCCCATCATCACCCAAGAGGTGTTAATTGCCTTCTAGAACTTATATATTCTGTTTTGAAATACGAACAGGAAATGTCAGGGATGGTAATCTACTGGCGAACGAGGTGCTCAGCACATCGATCAGGTAACGAGTTAAAGGGTCAGTGGTTTGCAGTTCTGCACTGTGTATCACACAGGCACACATTCACGTGACTTTTAAGATAGACAGGGGCAGGGATATCAATGTTCCTCTCCTGTGAATACATCAGAAATTGGCAAGGGTTTAGTAAAACAACTTTGGCTCTTTCAATAATCCCATGACATCATTAAGCCCAGCAGTTATCCTAAATTTAGGGGCACTGTGTGGGTGTGTATGAATGAATTGTGGACCCACACAAGAGGTACCCAGGCCAGAACACAACTCCATCGATCAAGTGCAGAGAAAAACTTCAATCGAATGATACACAATTGTATCTTGTTAAAAGGAGTCACAATTAGATCGCAGGGCTTCTTTGCTCTCCAAGAGAAATAAGATAACTTGTCCTATCATGCCTTCTAACCTCCATTCGGAGAATGGGCAATAACATCGGAGTCTCCTCCGAAACTTCTGAAATGGATGATGTCAAATTCTCTCCCCCGCACCCCCCCCCCCCACCCCCCCCACAAAGATGGGATGCATCCATTAAATTCCATGGAATTCATGACACATTGGGAACATGACCCTCGGTACATAATGTTAATTTGGGAACTTAAATAATTTAAGTAGCTTCGGGAAGGATAAGGGCGAATCAAAATCCTCAAAGCAAAATCATGATGTAGGCTAACACCTAAAGATTGATCCATCTTTTCTCCTTTTAAATGCTGATTAACCCGCTACGAATTTCAAACATTTTCTGTTTTTAAACCTTATTTGCAGCTCATTTTTTAAATGTAAATACTTTGAGAACAAACACTAAATAAATACACCTGTAATATGACTCTCAGATTATCTAAAACTTTTCCACCCCAGGTTCACGTGCAACCAACAGTGGGATAAAGTAAATAACTGGTTAATACAGTAACCTCCAATCCCAGTATAAACGGTTGAATTGTCTTGTAACAAAGAGTGCAGGGCTATGGGATAGAGCAGAGGGAAAGAGCTTGCACAGGCATGATGGGCCAAATGGCCTCCTTCTATGCTGCAAGATTCTGACAAATTGATGTGAGTTGAAACAGGCTGCTTAAAACACTGACATGTACATTTTTCATGCAGATTGAGTGACTATTAAGAGCATTTGGGTGCTTCTTGATTTCTTCAAAAGTATATTTTGACATGTGAGGGAACTTACTGCCACTTTTGACATACCATTCTTATTGTTCAATGTACCTCTACCTGACGAAGGGGCAGCAGCTGCGAAAGCTCGTAATTTTAAATAAAGCTGTTGGACTATAACCTGGTGTTGTGCGACTTCTCATTTTTGTCCACCCCAGTCCAACACCGGCATCTCCGCATCATTCTTATTGTTAGTAGAGGTGTTCATCTTTCTACTTGGTAATGTGAATGACTGCACCAGACCTTCCATGGGAACACAAGAACCTTGAGCCTGGATGTTAACTCCAGGCAGGAGTTCGGCGGGTGGAAAACAGACCCCCCCCCTCCCCCCCACAGCACGAGGCCTGGGAGGTTTTAACTTCTGGGCCTTATTGCCATGTTGGCAGTCAGTCCCCTGCCAAAATCCAGTGAGAACCACTACTCCTTGCAAACTACCACCCCACCTCCAACCTCCCTTTCCTCTCCAAAAATCCTTGAACATGCTGTTGCGCCCCCAAATCCGTGCCCACCTTTCCTGGAACTCCATGTTTAAATCCCTGCAAACAGGTTTCCGCCCGTGCCACAGTACCAAAGTCACAAATGACATCCTTTGTGACTGTGACAAAGGTAAACTATCCCTCCTCGTCCTGTCTACAGCCTTTGACACGGTTGACCACACCATCCTCCTCCTCCAACATCTCTTCACCATCATCCAGTTGGGTGGGACTGCGCTCGCCTGGTTCCATTCTTATCTATCTTGTTGTAGCCAGAAAACCACCTGCAGTGGCTTCTCTTCTCGCTCCCGCACCATTATCTCTGGTGTTCCCCAAGCATCCTTGGGCCCCTCCTATTTCTCATCTACATGCTGCCCTTCGGCAACATCATCCGAAAACACATCATCAGTTTCCACATGTACGCTGACGACACCCAGCTCTAACTCGCTAGCACCTCTCTCGACCCCTCCACAGTCTCAAAACTGTCTGATTGCTTGTCTGACATCCAGTACTGGATAAGCAGAAATTTCCTCCAACTAAATATTGGGAAGACCGAAGCCATCATCTTCGGTCCACGCCACAAACTCCGTTCCCTAGCCACCGACTCCATGCCTCTCCCTGGCAACTGTCGAGACTAAACCAGGCTGTTCGCAACCTTGGTGTCATAACTGAGCCAGAAATGAGCTTCCTACCGCATATCTGCGCCATCAATAAGACCGTCCATTTCCACCTCCGTAGCATAGCCTAGCTCCACCCTTGCCTCAGCTTATCTGCTGCTGAAACCATCATTGGCTCCCATTTAAGCAACGTCTCGATTTTAAAATTCGCATCCTTGTTTTCAAATTCTTCCATGGCCTCATCCCTCCCCATCTCTGTAACCTCCTCAAGCCCTACAACCCTCAGATAGCTGCACTCCAATTCTGGCCTCTTGCGCATTCCCGATTTAAAATCGCTCAAACATTGGTGGCCGTGCCTTCAGCTGCCAAGGCCCTTAGCTCTGGAATTCCCTCCCTAAACCTCTCCGCTTCTCTACCTCTCTTTCCTCCTTTAAGACACTCCTTAAAACCTAGCTTGTCATCTGCCCTAATATCTCCTTATGTGGCATGGTGGCAAATTTTGTTTGATAACGCTCCTTGGGATATTTTACTACGTTAAAGGTGCTATATTAATACAAGTTGTAGTTGTCTTTGTTGGAATGGGATTTCAGATGGCAGGAGGCCCGGGGGACACGCAGGATGGTCCCCCGGAACTAAGGAAAGTGGTCGGCGGTAGGTGGGTCATGATCGAGGAAGGGGGAGGAGGGGAAACCTGGGTAGCGGAGGCCTAAGGTTTCCTTGTGGGGTGCGGAAGAGCAATTCTGCTCCACCCGGCCCACAAGGAAACATAAACAAAATAAAAATTGCAGACCTTCCTGGGTCTCTCCTGGCCCAGCGCCCGCTTGCCACCAGGTTCCACTGGCAAGACTGGCACTCCGGGCTACTTGTGTGATCAGCAGTAAAAATCGTGTTGATGTCCGAATGACATCTGGACCCCGACTTTTACATATTCATGAGGCCCCTGCCTGCGCATCGTGAACGGAAAGGGAAGCGGCGACCGCCATTTTAACCACCCAACCGCAGCATTCCTGTTGGGCAGGCAGAGTTTAAATCGGCCTTTTGGATATTTCTTTCAACATTGGAAATGGAAAAGCAGCTGTATAGGAGAGTGCAGCTTATTAACAGATAATATTAGAAAGAAAGGATTTGCATTTATTTGGGGCCTTTCGCAACCTCAGTTGAGAACAGGAGTTGTAATCCCACCATGGCAGTTTGAGAATTTGAATTCAGTTTTAAAAATCTAGAAATAAAAAGCTGGTATCAGTAACAGTGACCATGTCATAAAAGCCCAGCTGGTTCACTCATGTCCTTCAGGGAAGGAAACCTGCCGTCCTTACTCGTTCTGGCCTATATGTGACTCCAGTCCCACACCAGACTGGTTAACTCTTAACAGCCATATGAGGTGGCCTAGCAAGTCACTCAGTTGTATCAATCAAGAAAAAAGGCCCATCACCACCACTTTCTCAGGGCAACTAGAAATGCTGGACTTCCCAGCAATGCCCTTGAGGCTGAACGCAGAAGCACGCACAATTACAGCAGCACCATACGATAGCAAAATACTGCGGATGCTGGAAATCCGAAATAACAACAGAAAACGCTGGAAAAACTCAGCAGGCCAGGCAGCATCCGTGGAGAGAGAAACAGAGTTAACGTTTCAGGTCGAAGACCTTTCGTCAGAACTGGAAAAAAGCAGGAAATGAAATAGATTTAAAGCAAGGAAAAGGGGGAGGGGATGAAAGAACAAAAGGAGAGATTATGTACTTATGTTCTTTCATCCCCTCCCCCTTTTCCCAGCTTTATACTTGCTTTAAATCTATTTCATTTCTTGCTTTTTTCCAGTTCTGACGAAAGGTCTTCTACCTGAAACGTTAACTCTGTTTCTCTCTCCACGGATGCAGCCTGGCCTGCTGAGTTTTTCCAGCGTTTTCTGTTGTTATTTACAGCAGCACCATGTTCTACTTACTGAGGCTGGAGTAAGACTAAAATCACAATATAATATCACCTTGTGTAATGCAATGCCTGCTAAAGCGCACACTTCCTATAGCAGCTGATAATGGTGGAGCATACCATTCCTAGCTCTTTCAGAAAAAATGCCTTTCCAAGAATAAAGTCTGCATGGCCAGGATACCTTCTAACAGGTTCAGCATGTAGAAAGATGGCTAGGCCTCATTACAAATGTTGTGCATAAACTGAGAGAGACATATCAAAGTACATTTGTGCTCCAAAGAACGTTTAGCCAATAATTAATGCACTGTAGCGATATCTAATTCCTGGAATAATGCCATTTTTAATAATTTCATCTGTACAGAGAAAAAAAAGTTTCCAGATGACTGTTTGCTATTCAGAGAGGCCAGCTATTGACTGCTGCAGAGATTGTTACCAGCCTTCTCTCCATAACGGATAATGTCACACAGCTTTCTGCAAACTGAAATTACACTGAATTCTAGGAATTTGGGGCATTTCAATTTTCTCTGCTAGACACAAAATCACCAGTAAAAAAAAATGAATTTTCTGAAGCTCTTACTAAAATGGTATCCTAGATAGAATTTCTAGCTTTCCGACAGCCATCATTCAGCGACAAAAGGTTACTTGTGATAGGGAAAGCAAAGAACTTGCAATTATATAGTGTCTTTCATGACCTCAAGACATCCAAAGTGCTTTACAGCCAATTAAGTACTTTTGAAGTGTAGTCACTGTTGTAATGTAGGAAATACGGTAGCCAAATTGCATGCAGCAAGCTTCACAAACAGCAATGTGATAATGACCAGACTATTTGATTTAGTGATGCTGATTGAGGGATTGGCCAGACACTGGGAGAACTCCCGTGCTCTTGTTTTTCCTGAGAGGACAGACGGGGCCTCATCTGAAAGACAGTGCCCGTGACAGTGCAGCACTCCCTCAGTAATCTGCTGAAGTATCAGCCTAGATCATATGCTCAAGCCTGTGGAGTGAGGCTTGAGCTCAAGACCTTCTGACTCAGAAGCAACAGTGCTACCAACTGAGCCAAGGCTGATGCTTTGAAAAATAAAAAGTACCATCCCAACATATACTGCTGGGTCAAAATCCAGGAACTCCCTTCCTAACAGCATTGTAGAAGTACCTTCACCACAAGGACTGCAGCGGTTCAAGAAGGCGGTCACCATCACCTTCTGAAGGGCAATAAATGCCGGCCTTGCCAGTGACACCCATATCCTGAGAATGAATATTTTAAAAAATAGTTGCTTTTTGCAGCTAACACCACAGTACTTTGAAACTTATGCCCCAGTGTAGATGAAATAAACTGAAGACATGTCATGGGTGGTAGCGCAGTGTACGAATATCTCTACAAGTCATGCTGGCTTGGCAACTAAAATCATGAGTGGGTTATGATTGGCTCATTTTCATTTTAAAGCAAGTAGGTTCCCAACTAAAACAAAACCTGAAGAGTATTTTTGTAGCTTGCAATATCATTATTCTGATGTTACGATAATGGAATTATGATCTTTCGAAAAAAAAAATAGATTTTTCTCTTCAGTTTTCATCCTCTCCAGAACATGTTGTTTCATGGCTATGTGAAGTTCCAGCCACTATCAAGTACCTAACCCAAGTGCCTATTCTTTATGTTCAAGCTTACACAGTGAATGTTGGCACACTGGGAGGAGGAGGATGAAAGGGAATGGAAAACACACATCATTGCCGAGCCTAATCCGTCATCACACATCTTCATATCATTTAACTGTAATGCAATGCAGAGAGACAATACTGCAGAAGATGGTATTTGTGCATTGAGGGACTCGTTTCAGCTTTGTTTGACCTGGTTAAAAACTCCGAATACAGTACTTTGTTCACTAATCCTGAAGATAGTAAAGCAAGATTGTGATTGGTCATGTATGACTGGAAACCCTCAACAACAAAAAAAAGTCAGACAGAACAACTAGTGTACTCTGCATCAGAATTCAGAAACAGGCTCACCAGAACATGTGGTTATGCATGAACTATGGAGCTATTGCTCAATTGGATTGTCAGGTAAAATATCTGGTTCAATACCTAACTGCAGATTTGATCAGATCAGTGGCTGAAGTCTGTAATTGCTGTATCATTGCGACTACCAGGATGGTAGAAGGCAAACTAGATGGTCCTTGGTCTTTCTTCGTCTAGCAATTCCTACATTCCTGGTCATCACTAGTCTCTAACGAATAGGATTATCAAACTGTCGTAGACTGCCTATTACTGGGTTTGTCCACGCACAAATGGTGCATACTTGGGGTTTTTAGGCCACTAATGCTCCATCTGGCAGTTTCTCAGAGAGCAGCATATGAAAACTGGGCAGTGCTATCTATTTCTACTGGTCTCATAGACAGCATTACGACTAAAGCTATTTAATTGGGTCGTTCTGTCTGACTTTTTTTTTGAGGGTTTGCCAAGTCAAAGAAACTTCTATTTATAAACTTTCAGGCATCCTATTACTCTCGCTGTCATGGCATCATCGCGCCTCTGTACCGAGTGAACTGTGAGGGGGGGGGGGAAGCGTTGCCTCTCTGCTCTTAATGGCACCTGCTCTGAATCAAACTTAAAACGAAACTTCACTAATGGGAATCGCAACCTGGTCTGTCACTGCGTTTAATTTGGAGGGAGACCTGCTGCCAACAATCAGCTGCCTACAGCAGTAAGGCTGCTTTGTGTAAATATCACTGCTTTCGGCCAGACCCTGGGGGTTATTTTGGTGCAAGGGTGAAAACAGGCGCTAAATGGGTGCTGTGCTAATAAGACTGGTTGAAAGTCTGGTTTTAGCACGCAATTTTGGTCCTAATTGCTGATTAGCACCTCCAGGCAAGTTCAAATTATGGTAAAGCAGACAACTGCAGGTTTAGCACTCAAGCGTCGATTAGACACAATTTTCGTGGTGCAGTATATGTGGGCTCCACTCACCCACTTCCACTGAAGGTGTGGAGTGTGCTGGCTGGCACACAGCTGCACGTTTCAGGATGGCTCAAGGACTGCATGAGAGGGCGCACAGGTTCTCGGAAGCGGCACCGGAGGTCCTGGTGGAGGAGGTCCAGAGAAGGAGGAGGGATGTCTTGTACCCGTGGTTGGGGGGGGCGGGGAAAGAGAAAGAGGAGTCCACCTTGTCCTCCTGTAGCAGCTGGTGCTGCTCTGCCTGGCCTCATGTCCTCCTCCCATTCCTCGCTCAGACCAAGGGGAACCCCTAGCAAGATGCCGATGACCGAGCACTCCCTTTCTCCTGGTGATTCCTACAAGGTGTCCGATAACATAGTGTAGCACAGCACTTACTCTTTTTGGATGAAGTCCTCAGAGAATTTCAAGAATAAGTGTTGGTGAAGTCTTGACAAAGTGTCCCAGAATGTCTCCCAATGTGTTTCAAAAGTCATCTTCAAACCTCCAGCAGCAAGTGAACAGTGAAAGGTGATATACCTTTAAGTAGCGTTCAAAATCCTTTGCAACGACTTGTTTACTCCCAATCAGCTGGTTGCCGTTAGGAGAGGGCTTTCGTTCAAGTGCTAACCACAAAATGCCATGCAGCCTTCTTAACGAGTGCTAGCAGGCAATCAGCCCCTTAACGATTCTCCAGACGGCCATTCCTAGTGCAAGCTTCAACTCCTTTACCAAGGTGGCGTCTTGCGCTAAACACGGGCTAAACCGGCGTTTCAGCTTAAGACTGCATCTTGGCCACCTCGGAGGCTCTTTAGCACCTAAAGTATCCGGGGAAATTCATCCCCCTGCTCATCTGTGAGTAAGGCCCAGGCAATGGCGAATGGAGGACTCTCAGTTGACCAAGTCAACTCGAGAATGTGGTTATGCCAACCAGCTCACATTTTTCAGGTCATATTTGCCATCCAGTACCATTTGAGACTGCTAATTATCATAGTTGACACTTGGCTAACTAACAGAAAACAGAGAGTCGGGATAAATGGGTCATTTTCCGGTTGGCAAACGGTAACTAGTGGGGTGCCACAGGGATCAGTGCTGGGACCTCAACTATTTACAATGTATATTAATGACTTGGATGAAGGGACTGAGTGTAGTGTAGCCAAGTTTGCTGATGATACAAAGATAGGTGGGAAAGCAAGTTGTGAAGAGGACACAAAGAATCTGCAAAGGGATATAGACAGGCTAAGTGAGTGGGCAAACATTTGGCAGATGGAGTATAATGTGGGAAAGTGTGAGGTTATCCACTTTGGTAAGAAAAATCAAAAAGCAAATTATTATTTAAATGGAGAGATTACAAAATGCTGCAGTACAGAGGGACCTGGGGGTCCTTGTGTATGAAACACAAAAAGTTAGCATGCAGGTACTGCAAGTAATCAGGAACGCAAATGGAATGTTGGCCTTATTGCAAGGGGGTTGGAGTATAAAAGCAGGGAAGTCCTGTTACAACTGTACAGGGTATTGGTGAGACCACACCTGGAGTACTGCGTTTAAGGAGGGATATATTTGCATTGGAGGCAGTTCAGAGAAGGTTCACGAGGCTGATTCCTGAGATGAAGGGGTTGACTTATGAAGAAAGGTTGAGCAGGTTGGGCCTATACTCATTGGAGTTTAGAAGAATTAGAGGTGATCTTATTGAAACATTTTGGGGGAGAAATTCAGTATCGCCCCATTTGGGGCGCAGTTATCGGCCGGGCGCAAAGATTAGCCACCGACTGCAAACTTGACTTTTATTGCCCCTGGAGGTGATTGGAGCGCTAAATCAGGCGCTTCACACCTGTCTTAAGGCGCAAAGGCCAAGGAGCGAGGCGCTACCTCAGAGCGCTGGTGAAGCTCATGTGATGTCAGTCAGCAATGGAACACACACACAATGGCACCGGCCATTTCTTAAACGGGATGGTTGATCTTGCTTTCCATCCACATCCTGCTCATTGCAGCCTTGAATCTCGGCCTGGAGACCTGCACATCAAATTTGCTGGAAAGAACAATGGAGAGTACCAGGGAAAGAGCTTAGAGTGCAGCCCCCACAGTCTCTTCTAAATCGATACAAGGAATGGCAAATCAAAATGAACCTGCAAAGTGCTGCTCAGTACCCAAAACTCCTTCACACAGCGTTGAATCTCTCCAGAAGTCTCTCTCTCTCTCAGAATGCGTGGTTCAAAAATGGCACCAACAATAAATGGCAGGAAGCGGTCGCCTTTAAATAGCGCTCCCCAGTCCCTTTATGACTGCAAAATGCTCCCCTCAACCTGTCGTTGCTAGCGTCAGGCGGTAAGGCAGGGGGCGCCACTCAATATCTGCTCCGGGACGATACCGGGGCGTTGCGCACTCGACTGACGTCACGATCTGCCGGCGCAGGAGATCGTGGCGGTAGTGTTTAGCGCCGCCGCAAAATGTCTAGTTAATTTCGCGAGCGGCGCAAACATCGCCGCACCTGGGTGCTAGATGCTTTGCGCCCCATTAGCGCCCTCTTAAGGCGCTAACGGGAGGTGCAACCAACTGAATTTTTCCCCCATAAGATACTGAGAGGGCTCAACAAGGTAGATGCAGAGAAGATGTTTCCTCTCATGGGGGAACCTAGAACTAAGGATTCAAAAGATTAACGGAGGGGAAAGTAGAAAAACTAGAGACACTACTGGCAGAAAACATTTTGATAGACCATAGATTGCTAAATATAGACGATGTCAGTAAATGCACAGTTGATATAAAAAGGGGTAATTTTAACCAATTCACCCGACAGGAAACTGACGCAATCGGCTGCCCGGTTTTAATTACCGTTGACTTCAAAGGAAATCAGCTGATCCCCCTCAAGTTTCCTATTGGGCGGATAAGGTTAAAATTACCCCAAAATGTGTTAGAAACTGCCACAGGCTGGAGACGACAATGCAAAATAATGTCAACAAAACATCTCAGCTATTCAAATTTTACAGAACTGTTGTAGAAGAAAAAGAAAACAAATAATTACCAACAGCGGGATCTCGGTTCTGTGGTTACATGGTTTATTTACTGACACTCAACAAGCTTCAGCCAAGAAACTAACTTTTATATAAAACATTATTAAAGTGCTTTTTAGTTTTCGTTAAGAGATTTCAATAATTAACATTTGCAGAGCCAACCAACAGAACGGGAGTTTCTAGCTGGTTAGTAGTTTTTTGTTTCAGCCGTTTTTTAAATTGGTAACAGGATGTTGAGAGAAGTTGTCTTTCAGACTCATTAGTCATGCATCTCACAGACAACCCTCCCATCAGGAGATTAAACATTTTACACAATGTTAGGAGGGGGTGTTTCTAGTTTAGAAATTGTACTGTTCACAAATTGTTAGCAGCACATATATGGGCGATCAGCTTCTCTAATTAACCACCCCTCTCCCCCCACCCCCCCATATTCCAAATAAAAACACCAAAATTCTTCTGTTTGTCTGAATGTGTTATTACTTGTTTTGTTAAAGGGGCGGGATTGTCCGATTTGTAAACACATAATACACACACACACACACACACACACACACGAGTGTGCAGTAACTTGACACTGCTACCGGGGCACCTCTCCTAGTTAGTTTTTCTGCTTTCTGCTCAGTTAATAACAGAGACTACCCCAGTTAATTTTGCAGTCTATTGACTGTTGTTGTGGAGGTATTCATCACATGGTGGAATTGGAGTTTAGCCAAATCATTCCACACCCGGACTTGTAGTGAAGGAATTATTACATAGAACGTACAGCACAGAAACAGGCCCAACTGGTCTATGCTCCTGACTTGTGCATTGTAGATGGTGGAAAGGCTTTGGGGAGTCAGGAGGTGAGTCACAGATGTGTATGTTCCACACGAGTTTCCTCCCCCACCACTTCAATTAACTCTATCAGCATCTCCTTCTATTCCTTTCTCCCTCATATACTTATCTAGCTTCCCCATAAATGCAATTATGTTATTCACCTCAACCACTCCATGAGGTAGCGAGTTCCACTCTCTGGCATTGGATAACTATCTTCATCCATGATGTGTACTGTAAGTATATGGGCAGTAGAGGAGGAGATGGAGGCTAGGAGTAAGAGGGGAAGTGAAAATAAAAATAAAATGGGAAGAAAAAGTTGAACCTGGTTGGTGAAACAATTTACTCCGAAAAAAGATTGCTGGCGGAGGTGAAGGCGGCAATTCATGAGCTGGGGACTGGTGGCACATTGGGTTTAAGACTATGGAGTCCTGGGTTTGAATGCAGCTTAGAATAAGGAAATGGAAGTCAATTCTCTGTGGTGGGCAGAAAATGTCCAGTGTGAAACTAAGAGGAGCAAACTAGCAACGAGCCACCAAAGGCATGATGGGCCAAATAGCTTCTTGCTGTGCTGTAAAGTTCCATGGTAAACTCAACCTCAGTCCTAGTCTGCATAAAACAGCACAAATCATCTAAAACTCAGCACTACTTGACAACCTCATCCAGACAGAGCACAGGGATGCCTGGGACTCTTGAGTTTGGGGTCAAATTGAGGGCCAATCTAGAGGAAGCTTTTCTCGCTGCCTAACCGGTGCTACCCTTGATCAGAGAGAGCTTAATGTTGACACTGGATGGCAAAAATGTAGAAGAATAGCTTTTCCTTTCAAAGAGATCCACCAGTTTCCTACAACAGTGACTACACTTCAAAATAACTCAATTAGTTGTAAAGCGCTGTGGAACATCCTGAACTCACGAAAGGCACCATATGAATACAAGTCCTTCTTTCAGTGAACATAAAATTCATCAATGCAGCATTTTATATAATTTTGAGAGTCTACGGAGTCTGTATATTGGGACTGTCAATTTTCTTCCTGCTTATTGGTTAAATGTCTTTTGTTCCTCATTGGCCAAGTCTGTGTTTTTCTGCTTTCTAATTGGTTGTTATGCAAATTTTTTTACCCAATTACATTCCAGCAAAGAACCTGCTGAGAGTTGCAGCTACCATGACAGTTCCTCACCCAGCCCACTGTAAATCCTCACCCCCCCCACTGTAAATCCTCACTCATCCCCCCCCCCACTGTAAATCCCAAAGATAGACATTTAAAAAAAATAATCACAAACTAACTGACTTGTTTCTCAGGGAGAGGAGAGGGTGGGGGAATAAGGAGGCTGTACCCAGAGTCAAAATCCTGGAACTCCCTAACTAGCAGCACCGTGGGAGCACCTTCACTACACGGACTGCAGTGGTTCAAGAAGCTGGCCCACCACCACCTTCTCAAGGGCAACTAGGGATGGGCAATAAATGCTGGCATTGCCAGCGACGCCCACATCCGAAGAATGAATTTTTAAAAATGGATTGCAGGATTCTTAGAGTGTGGGCAAGGCATGACGTGCTGCTTGTTGGAGGGGAAGGGGGAGTAACGTGTTCCAGCTACATTTTTCTCCATTAATCTGTGTATTTATTTGGGCAAGCATCGTGTTCCATGGTCTCCTAACCTGAATGACAGTATGCCTCTTGAACCCAGAGCAGCAGTCACCACTCCAGATGTCTTCCTGATTAATCAGCCAGTTTGTATACAACCGTCGCTATTTAATATCAGCTCCACACATGTACTCTCCCCAACCCCGAGGCTTCAGTGGTAACTGTTTAACCTCTCCTTATTCGTGGGTATTGGGTGATGCAGTGGGTTTGACACAGGCCGTTCACCTAGCAGCTGGATTCAAATCTAGCCTGGAGTGATGGGGTGAAAGTCTCCTCTCACTGATAACCGGCCTACATAAGCGATTATGAAAGATTTGCATTGACATAGCACCTCTCAATCTCAGAATTCCCAAAGCGCTTTACAGCCAATCAAGCATGTCTTGTGAAGTGAAATCACTTTTGTAATGTAGCAAATGCAGCAGCCAATCTGCGCACAGCAAGGTCCCACAAACAGCAATGTGATAATGACCAGATAATCTGTTTCAGTGGTGTTGGTCGAGGGATAAATATTGACCAGGACACATGAACACTAGCTACTTGAACAAGGTCCCAAAGATGACCAGCGCCTGTCGAACTGTACTCTAGCAAGGAATCAATGTTTCAGGAGAGATGGGGAGAAACACAATAACAAATGAAAAGAGAGGAAACAAATTACAAACCGGTTGGGGAGGTGATCCTGAGGAGAGAAAACTAGTTAAAAAACAAGTTTTTTTAAAAATGGCAAAAGGCAAGGGTATGGTATTTATGGAATAGCACAGAGTCTGGAATGTTACATGGAAAGGAACAGATACCTGGGAATGCTTACAAGGCAATATCATGAACAGTTTCAAATTATTTTATGAACACAAAACCAAAACTTAAACATATCATCTGAATCATGACAATAGTTGAAACTTTTAATACTATTAATGATTAAGAATACTGTATCTCAAATTGTCTCAGTAAATAACATTTCTATGTTTTATAAAGAACTCTGAAGTGTGGCTCAAGGTAGTAATACAAATCTCAGGGTTGCAACTAAATAATTTAGTGCTCTCAATTTATTTAATCTCAATCACTTGATGTGTTACTGCCTTAAAGCACACTGCAAGCTGTATGTTATCCTTCACATAACATATTCTATGAATGATATATATCAGAATAAACTCTCCAAACAGTACTCATGTCTTGGAGACATAACTTACAGTGCAGGGATAATAGTTCTTTAAAAGGAGAAGTAAATTGTTCAAATGGTACTCAGGTGCTACCGGGCTTTGTACTTGTAAAGTCATGCCTCGTTTGATGAAAACAACAACAGCTTGCATCCATATAGCACCTTTAACATAGAACATGGCACCAAAAGGCACTACACTGAACAATATGAGAAATGGTCACTGAGCCATTGTGGGAGAGTTAGGAGAGGTGAAAGCATTTGATTGAGAAGGCTTTTAATGATGGAGAAAGAGAGGTACAGTCGCCGCCACATATACTGGGCACATTCGTGCTAACGGGGTTTTCCAGCTATACGCGGTGGACAGTAAAACCAGCTGATTGTGAACAACTGATGGAGATTCAGGCAGCTTCACATAACAACTATGTGAGGCAGTCAGAAACTAGAGACTTTGGGCAGCTTCAATCACTTTCCTGGGCAGGTTGGATAATGGGGTGAATACACCATCGCAAACATGTTTGCATTAGTGACAATTTGATTTGCTCGAACTCGCCAGCGCTTAATGGCCCCTCTAAATTATTTTGGTGGAAATGACAAATGGTTAGCGCCATTTGCCCGATATAGGTGGATGTCCATGATAAGCATGGACGATACAAGTGGTGGGGACTGTACAGAAGTGGAAAGGTTTAAGTAGGGTGTTCCAGAGAGTGGGGAAAAGATGCTTAAATGGTAGAGCAGAGGATGGGAGGCAGAATACACAGAAGGCCAGAAAATATGGGAAGGCACACAAAGATGGAAGAGGTTACCAAAATCAAGTAGGGCTACACCATAGAGGGATTTGCGGATCAGGACCAAGGTTTAAGTTAGATGCATGAGAGAAAGAGAGTGCTAGCGGGAACAGGGTTTATAGGTGAATAGGGTTTAGCGTGGGTTTGGATACAGGCAGAGAAGTTTTGGATGAGTTGGAGTTTGTGGAGGGAGGCTGGCAAGGAGGAGTGAAGATTGAAAGTTACAAAGGCATGGTTAAGAGCTTGGATGCTGGCAAAGAGGAGTGAAAATGGACAAAGTACTTCTTTAGTACAACTGCAATGGTTCAGATTGAATTTGTTCCGCCCGAGCTTACTTACTGCAGTTGCTGCTTAGAATTGCAAGTGAAAAAAACCTTAGGGAGGTAAAACTAGAAGCAACTACATACATTTGCTCTCCAATGCAGCAGTCCTTAATACATTCAAAAGTCTCTCTCAGGTAACTGCATGATGTCATTTGAAAAGCAGGATATGCAAATACCTGTAATAGACACCGTAATCCTGGTTTTGAGTGTACAACATCTCTGTCTTTACACAGCCCATGTTATTATTCTCTTTATTGAACACTCATGTAGTGCACCTGCACCAAAATAAACACATGTAGGAAGACTTTTCCCAAAGAATATTTCAAATTAAGAAAAGCTTTTAGATTCTAAGGATTGCTTTAACACTACTTCATTCGTGAGCCATTTTCAACCATCCCTCTCCAAGTGAGACTTCCAAACTAGTGCCAAACTATGTGCATATGTTTGACTTACGGACTCCTGCCCACTAGCAACTGAGTTGACATTGGGATGGAGTCCCTCTTTGTAGGACCTTTACGGCCCTTAGAAGGCCTTTAATCGCAACAATCTGAGCTGATTCAAGCTGGGTCCTGAAGGTCAAAGGACAGTGTACAGATCCATCATACAACCCAGTGCGTCACCAAACTGCTTTAATCCTGAAAACGTTATACTTTGAACAAAATACCTTTCTGGATAGAACGCACATCTTAACAATTTAGATTACTACTTTTCATTTTACTTTGTTCAGTCAGTAAAATTTCACATCTGGGAGTTAAATATATATATGAAGCAGGTGCAATTCAACAGGAATTTTAGTAAATGTATACAACAATCATCCTTAAATAATAAACAAAAGCAAGATTTCAAGATCATTTATCAGCAACAAGACCACACTGCTGCATTCTGGGATTCTGCAGATCAGCTGCGCTGGCTCTTTGAAAGATCTGTCCAATTAGTCCCCCGCCCCCCGCTTCTCTCTCTCTCTCTCTCTCTCTCTATAGCTCTGCAATTTTTTCCTTTTCAAGTACATACCCAATCCTCAAGGCAACACGGTGGCATAGTGGTTAGCACTGTTGCCTCACAGCTCCAGGGACCCGGGTTCGCATCCGGCCTCGGGTGACTGTCTGTGTGGAGTTTGCATATTCTCCCCGTGTCTGCGTGGGTTTCCTCCGGGTGCTCCGGTTTCCTCCCACAGTCCAAAGATGTGCGGGTTAGGTTGCTTTGGCTATGATAAATTGACCCTTAGTGTTAGGGGGATTAAATACGTGGGGTTACAGGGATAGGGTGGGATATGTGTCGGTGCAGGCTCGATGGGCCAAAATGCACTGCCTGTGGGGATTCTGTGATTCTGTGATTTACTGTGGAGAATTAAAAATGGCATAGAAAGTGATCTAAAATCCTTGCTGTGCGCAAATTGGCTGCTGCGTTGCCCACATTACAACAGTGACTACACTTCAAAAGTACTTCATTGTCTGTAAAGCGCTTTGGGACGGCCTGTGGTTATGAAAGGCGCTATACAAATGCAAGGTTTAAAAAAAAATCTGATAATTAAATAATAGGACAGCTCAAATTAGGATCTTTTAAGTATTACCTATTGAGTGAGTATACTATAGTACTAGCAATGAATAGCGATGTTTAACTAGCAATGAATAGCGATGTTTAACTAAGTTTAGATGAAGCGTTAGAAGGGGAGAATAAATGACACTAATCTGGGTCCAATTGCACACTGTATCAAATACAGGAGAGCTAAACATTCCATCAAGAGTGATCCACATTCCCATATATGCAACACAACAGGCTTCCACAGGGAGAAATGCTGGGTTTTAAAGACAATCCATCATCTCATTGGCATCTTTGAACCATTAGGAATTGGGAATAGCCTGAAATGCGCTAGCCTATTTCAACTCATAGCTTTATCCTAGTGGAATTGTGCACAACACAAGTGACCCCACTAGGCATGAAATGAAACAATGATAACCTTGATGTTTAATGATGATGCCATCACAATGACCCATTTACTGTCGTCAATTTATACATCATCAAATATTACTGGGTGGTGTAGCAAGTTAGCATATTGTCTTTTCATTTCTGGGACCCAACTTCCAGAAGAGGCTGAGAAGATGGGATGAAAGCTATTCTCTCTCTGTAAGGGTCTCAACTGAATTTCTACTGCATATGGGCCTACAGAACAAAACAATCTATGATCAGGCACAAACTTTTAACTCTCATGGTGGGCATAAGGACAACGGAATTGAGAAAGCGAGAAAAAAAAAATCTATTGGTATTATTCGGAGATTGGGTCAAGGTGTACTACTGTAGAATAAATGACTTGTGTCATACCACACCTGGAAGCGCTCAACATGGACACTGTGCGCCAGAAATGGAAAGGTGTTCCATTCCTTAGCGAGATCCCTTATTTTAAATGCCACCATTTTGATTAACTAGCTTTCTTAGGGACATAACCGTTATGCAAAAGTGCTGGCAAATGTTGTTTGTTTGGTTACAAATACACAACATAAATCACGTGGAAATGTGTTGCTATGTCCCTATTGGCTGATATCACCATGACATACACGTACAAGCACAAGAGAATGACGGGCAGGAAAAGACCAGCTGGTCCATCAAGCCTGCCCCACACTCATGATGCCTGGAGCATCGTGACGAGACACTTCCTACCACCCCGTACCTATGTAATCTCCTGGGAGAGACAAAAAAAAGGGGGGGAAAAAACAGGGCCAATAAGAGGAAAAGAAAATCTGGAACATTCCTCTCCAACCCCCTCAAGTGATCAAAACCAGTCCAGAAGATTTCACAGACCATGTGCACGTTAACTCTTAATCCACCTATGATGCGATCTCTGCCAAAACCAAGAATCAGTCCAGCTCCCTCTGAAGGCATGTAGAGAGTCAGTGCACACTGTTCCAGCCGGCAGATGTCAGACACTCTCTCCCTTTCCATACAAGAAAATGCTTGCTCCTTTAAGGCTCCTCCAAGAACTCAGTGGCCTAATATTCCAATGCACATCATTGCACACTGCTCTGCATAAAAGCATACAAGACCTGGGTACAATCCCCAAACTGTACTGAGTTAACTGATCACAACCAGGCACATAAGTGAGGCTGTAGATTTGGCCTCAGCGTTTCAGATTGCTGTCCAGTGACTCCTACAAGAAAGCATGTTTGTAAATGTCAGGAGAGGACAGGTTCAGGTTCTACTGTGATTCCCCAGCAGTCAAATAGCCCGCTGACACTCTGTCTTGACTTGTAAATGAAAAATGGCCACTTGGCAAGGTGCCAACACCTGTGGAATCGTACCCCAGAGATTCGGCACCTTCAAGTGGAAGAGGGAAGAAATCCAGAGGAAGTAAACAGAACTTTATTCCCCCTGAATATATACTTAGTGGAGTTATGCAAAATGGTTTGTACTTCTTAAAAAAAGAGAGAAATGAAACTTTTTACTGGAATGTAGAAAGTATACATGGATGATTCAGTCACATTACAATTGTGCGTCAGTTTGCAAATATAAACAGTTATGTATTGAGTTGAGATATCACACCATTGTATGTAGTTACACAAAAAGAGATGCCAGGAGCGAAAATTAAAACAAAACTTTTAAAAGGAGTGGACACTGAAAGGTTTCTAGTCAATCTCAGTTCCTCGAACAATCTGCTGAAAATGTTCAATTCAAAGACTGACTTGTTGGATTTTATGGAAAATTGAGTTTTAGATATTAGGCGGTGCAATATTTCACACACAATGATACAGGCCATTCAGCCCATCATGTCTGCTCTTTTCCCATAGCCTTGCAATTCTTCCCTTTTCAAGTATATGTCCAATTCCCTTTTGAAAGTTATGTTTTATTGTAAGGATAAAATAATTTGTGGTTGCAGAGTGATTAGCAGCAATGGGTATGGTCAGGTCACCCATCATGTCATTGCAGACTACTCGGGATAGAAACGTAATTAAGCATTTGTGAAGACACATTGTCATGGCAACACTGGGACAAACATTACTGAGCAGAAGTTAACGCATCATTTTAACGGGCTAGGAACTACTCTCATTGTTGTTGTATTTTCCCCCGTCACCCCCTGAAATAATAAAGCTAGACCAGGCCAGTTTAAAGTTAAAAATTACCACTAGCAACATTGCAGGTAAGAGAAGGAAATATGCAATTAGTTATATGGATATAGAAAGATTAATGAAGAACATGAGGAAGATGGATACACAGAGATAAAGAGAAAGCAAGAGCAAGATGAATATATAGAGATAGAGAAAGACACAACATTTGCAAGATTAATTAGCCATGACCTAGCCACAGTGCATTTCCTGGTATCTGATTGAACAGTAGTGCGAATAAACTTCAGTGAGCAATGTTGTCAACCCAAATCACTGGTGTCAACACCTTTTAGAAGTAATATTTTTCCCCCCACCCAACCCTATGCCAATGAGCCAAGCTTGTGCCCATTAAGCCTTTGTTAAAAAGTGCTTGAAAATGTTTTTAGCCATTCTCAGCACAGTGACATCCTATACAATTGACATACAGTGATGGGTTGCAATAGAACCTCATGTAAATGTGGTATGCGTTTGCAGAGAGTTAAGATTTTGCCACCCACCACCACCAGGAAGGCAGAGCCCAACCAAAAAGAACACACTCCCAAAAGTATCTATCCCTTTAAGAGATCAGGCGCCACTTTGCTGGGGAGAGGTTAATCCACTCGGCTCTATTGGCGGCTGGTGTACTGTACTATAGGTTGCTTATAGTAAACATTCATGCTTAACCACCCAATGCAAACCGATCCCAGGACGAGGAGCAATAGCAGATTCATATTCCCTTACTCTGTGAGGAGCCACACACAAAGCACAGGAGGAAGGGGCCAATGTTTTACACTGCACAACTTCACACAAAATGATCGAAAACACGCCCCAGGCATTGCTAACATCAGACAGTGGACTGCTCTCTGCTGCTTACCCATCAAACTGCGCCGCTCAATGTGTGCGAGAGTGTGCAGTCCCAGCTGGACTCTGAAGGCCAAGTTGGTTGAAGGGGAGATGGTCGCTTTAACTCTTCTCTAATGAAAAGAAAAAGGCTGCTTGTCACCTGGTGGCGCGAGCGCGGCTGGTGCCAGTCAAACTCCTGGGCGCCCTTTTTCTTAAAAAAAAAGATTCTTTCCCCCTCCCCTTCAACTCGGTCGATCTCTTCAGCCGAAGAAAACTTCTCTGTCCACCTTTCCCCTCGTGGATTTACAGCTCCATCCACAGCAGGCAAGATGTGCGAGTAGACTTGCCCCCTCCCTGTATATTTTTGAAAAGTGTTGATAACTTGGCTCTGCCTCCAAGTTCTGCGAAGTTTGCAAACTAAGGTCCAGTGAACACTGTTGTTCCCCCCAACTCTTTTCTCAGCTCGACTGTTATTTCCAGAAAGTTTCCTTATTAGGAATAGTACTCCAAAGGACGTCTGAGGAGGCATCGAGTAACATCTCTCCAAGCAACAGGGAAGCACATTACTGAGGTGATGTTATTCTTTTCCCTTTAAAAAAGGTACGCGCAAATAACCATACATTTAAAACAAATCTCTCTTCATACCCAAAGCGTTTCGTTTCGTTTCGTTCCGTGTGTTTAAGAGGGCTGCAGTGCAATAATTAGACCGGGAACGAATAAAGTTTGCGAGGCAGAAGCTGGGTTGTCTACCGAAGGGTATTGGATGGGAATGCTGACAACAGGAAGAGCGCTTATTTCGTGCTTAGCAGGGGAAAAAAAACTGATGCAAATTGAGGGACGCTGCCAGTTTTCATCTCTGCCAAAATAAAAGCCTCCAAAGTTAAAACGTAGCTATCCAAAAGTTGCCTGTAGTGTTGCTGATAGTCAGCTTCATGTTTCCTCCTCCCTGATCCCTCCCCGCCCCCCAGGAATTGGCGACCCCCTAATGTTTCAATCAAGTGCCCATTCTGTCTATATAAGTCGTTCAGTGCTCGTGTGCTATATATACACTCGGTGAGTTTTTTAAAAAAAAGTTCTACATTGAGTAAAATAAGCAACCACAAACCAAAACCTGTTAACATCTGCTCGTTCACTTACTACTACTACTGCCACAATAGTTTAGGTTCCCAACAGTTCATTCTAAAGCAGAGTTGTCTCATCCATCCCAAAACAAGCACAACAACATTCTAACCATAGACCAAGTATTTATGAACTTAATTTATTTGCAAAAGAAACGCTACACCTCATTTCAAATCAGTAATTTTCATCAATTGAGTGTGTAAGAACTTGTACATGAAAAGCACAATGTCAATGCCAGTTCTTTTTTAAAAATGAGAAGTCGCACAACACCAGGTTATAGTCCAACAGATTTATTTAAAATTACAAGCTTTCGGAGCTATCGCCCCTTCCTCAGGTAAAGTTACAATGAGTGAATCTACAAAAGTTCACAGAATATAAACACAGAAACTGCAGAGGTACAATCTTTCAGGGAAGGTGTCTTTACATCAAAGACACACCAAGAGCACAGCCAAGACAATGAGATGTGTCCCAAGGGGTCCAACGTGTCAAATCCTGCTGTCTGCAGTATTTTTTTTGGGTTTGTTTTTTGGGGGTTTTTTTGTGTTTGTTTTTTAAAAACTGGAAAGACAGACAACGATGTCAAGTCACGTTCTGTAGCGTGACATGAACCCGATATCCCTATTGAGGCCGTCCTCATGAGTGCGGAACTTGGCTATCAGTTTCTGCTCGATGATTTTGCGTTGTCGTGTGTCTCGAAGGCCGCCTTGGAGAACGCTAACCCGCAGATCCGAGGCTGAATGCCCTTGACTGCTGAAGTGTTCCCCAACTGGGAGGCAACAATCCTGCCTGGCGATTGTTGCGCGGTGTCCGTTCATACGTTGTCTCAGTGTCTGCATGGTCTCGCCGATGTACCATGCTCTGGGGCATCCTTTCCTGCAACGTATCAGGTAGACAACGTTGGCCGAGTCACATGAGTATGTACCATGTACCTGGTGGGTAGTGTCCTCACGTGTGATGATGGTATCTGTGTTCATGATCTGGCATGTCTTGCAGAGGTTGCCGTGGCAGGGTTGTGTGGTGTTGTGGTCGCTGTTCTCCTGACAGCTGGGTAATTTGCTGCGAATGATGGTACTTTTGAGGTTAGGCGGCTGCTTGAAGGCGAGTAGTGGAGGCGTGGGGATGGCCTTAGCAAGGTGTTCGTCGTCATCGATGACATGTTGAAGGCTGCGAAGAACATGGCGTCGTTTCTCCGCTCCGGGGAAGTACTGGACGACGTAGGGTACTCTGTTGGTTGTGTCCCGTGTTCGCCTTCTGAGGAGGTCTATGCGGTTTTTCGCTGTGGCCCGTCGGAACTGTCGATCGACGAGTCGAGCGTCATATCCCGTTCTTACGAGGGCGTCTTTCAGTGTCCGTAGGTGTCCATCGCGTTCCTCCTCGTCTGACCAGATCCTGTGTATTCGCAGGGCTTGTCCATAGGGGATGGCTTCTTTAACGTGGTTAGGGTGGAAGCTGGAGAAGTGGAGCATCGTGAGGTTGTCCGTGGGCTTGCGGTAGAGTGAAGTGCTGAGGCGTCCGTCTTTGATGGAGATTCGTGTGTCCAAGAATGAAACCGATTCTGAGGAGTAGTCAATGGTGAGTTTGATGGTGGGATGGAACCTGTTGATGCTATCGTGTAGTCCTTTTTTAGTTCTTTTTTAGTACGCACTTTCATTGTGCCCTTGGACATTCTTGTTTTTGCTTTTCAACTGGTAAGATTTTCACCTCTGGAAAATGATCTCCCAATGTTGGCACTTGACACTGGCAAAGGCCAAAATACCCCAAAAATGTCTTGACAAGTCAGGCCACTTAATGCTTTCCCTACCAGAACGGATGAATTTGAAAATCTTTACATGTAGAGATTGACAGACTCAGCGAGGTACTCTTATCATCTATTATATCGCATCAATCAAAAATGAACTATAAACTTCCACCCTTGAAGATAATTCATCCTTTCTAGATGTATCAATGGTTTGTCGTAGCAAAGTGATACTTCATTCATTTCAGAAGGCATTCTAGATGGTAGATTTCATGATATCTATGCTTCCAATTGGTTATGCATAGTGGCCCAAAGAATCCTGAAGTTAGTTTTTAGGTTTTGCATCCACCGGAGAAGACAGACAGAGCATTGATTTAACATCTCATTCAAAAGACAGCACCTCCGACAGTGCAGCACTCCCTCAGTACTCCACTGGAGTGCCAGCCAAGTCTTTGGATGAGATCTGAACCCACCACCTTCTGACTCAGGCGAGAGTGTTATTGTATATCAGCCACAGCAGCAGTTGGGGCATTGCTCCACCTGGCCAGCATCATCGGTGATCCATATATTTGATTTCTCCATGTCTCTGGAGGACTGTGTGTACATATTTTTTATAATGTAAAAGTTGCATTAAAAATATTGACACCAGGACTATAATTTGCTGGAGTCATATTTTGCAATAACATTTGAATAATTAGAAAATATGAAATCATGTGCTGCTCTGGTGTTGCACTTAATCACCACTGTGGTGAGCACCTGTTGCATCTCCTCCATGCAACACATTTTAGCAAGGGTAACATCAATATGCTCTTCTACTGAATCCCACTACTGTTTGTCTGATTTTATTTTTAAAATTAGATTTACTTTACTGTACCATAAACCCTACTACAGAATTTTTGCTTACTAAAGTAAGAATTCTCTCATTTTTAATGACGTTGCTGCAATGTAAATGTTGGCTGCATAGGAAGAAAAGCAGTGGTGTTTTCCCCCACAGAGAGGGAGAAAGAATGATGGTGAACATCAAGACAGACTTCTCTAGGGGTGCATTTGCACTACAACAACATTTTGCACTGCCACTAAAGTTGTGTATAAATCTGGAATCGGGGCCAACCTGACTCCCAAGATTCCCTGGAGGAGGGAGTTCCACTCCACTTTGCTCCAGAGTTAGCTCGGGTACGAATTATAGATTTACACTACAACCTCAGTGTTGGTGAGAAGCAAAACCATTTTGCACTGTCATCATTGTTGTAGTGTAAACCAATCCTTAACTACCTGCTAATTGGTCAGCTATAAGCATGAAATAGGTGGGTCAGTGGCAGCTTGGATAAGGAATTGGCTGAAGGACAGAAAACAGCGAGTTGTGGTAAATGGCTGTTTTTCAGACTGGAGGATGGTAGACAGTGATGTTCCCCAAGGGTCTGTGCTGGGGCCACTGCTTTTTTTGATACATATAAATGACCTGGATATTGGAATACAGTGTAGAATTTCTAAATTTGCCGATGACTCCAAACTTGAGGGTGTGGCAAACAGTGATGGTGATACCAATCGACTGCAACAGGACATAGAAAGGCTAGCAGAATGGGCAGACAAGTGGCAGATGGAATTTAATACAGAGAAGTGTGAGGTGATGCATTTTGGCAGAAGGAACAGGGAGAGGCAATATACACTTAATGGCACAGTTTTAAATAGTGTGCAGGGACAGAGGGACCTGGGAGTTAATGTGCATAGGTCCCTGAAGGTGGCAGGACATATTGAGAGAGTGGTTAACAAAGCATATGGGATCTTGGGCTTCATAAATAGAGGTATTGAGTACAAAAGTAGAGAGTTATGCTGAACCTTTATAAAGCACTGGTTAACATAGAAACATAGAAGATAGGAGCAGGAGTAGGCCATTCGGCCCCTCGAGCCTGTTCTGCCATTTAATGAGATCATGGCTGATCATCCAAATTCAGTACCCTGTCCCTGCTTTCTCCCCATATCCCTTGATCCCTTTAGCCTTAAGAAATATATCTAACTCCTTCTTGAATATATTTAATGAATTGGCCTCAACTGCCTTGTGTGGTAGAGAATTCCACAGGTTCACCACTCTCTGGGTGAAGAAATTCCTCCTCATCTCAGTCGTAAATGGCTTACCCCTTATCCTTAGACTGTGACCCCTGGTTCTGGACTCCCCCGCCATCGGGAACATCCTTCCTGCATCTAGTCTGTCTAGTCCTGTTAGAATTTTATAAGTTTCAATGAGATCCCCTCATTCTTCTAAACTCTAGCGAATATAAGCCTAATCGACCCAATCTCTCCTCATACGTCATTCCTGCCATCCCAGGTATCAGTCTGGTTAATCTTCGCTGCACTCTCTCCATGGCAAGAACATCCTTCCTCAGATAAGGTGACCAAAACTGCACACAATACTCAAGGTGTGGTCTCACCAAGGCCCTGTATAACTGCAGCAAGACATCCTTGCTCCTGTACTCGAATCCTCTCGCTATGAAGGCCAACATACCATTTGCCTTCTTAACCGCCTGCTGCACCTGCATGCTTACCTTCAGCGATTGGTGCACAAGGACTCCCAGGTCTCGTTGCACTTCCCCTTTTCCCAATCTATTGCCGCTCAGATAATAATCTGTCTTCCTGTTTTTGCCACCGAAGTGGATAACCTCGCATTTATCCACATTATACTGCATTTTCCCCACTACCGATGTCAGACTTACCGGTCTATAATTCCCCGTTTTCTGTCTACCACCTTTTTTAAATAGTGGGGTTACATTAGCTATCCTCCAATCCATGGGAACTGTTCCAGAGTCTATAGAATTTTGGAAGATGACCAGCAATGCATCTACTATTTCTAGGGCCACTTCCTTAAGTACCCTAGGATGTAGATTATCAGGCCCTGGGGATTTATCGGCCTTCAATCCAGTCAATTTCCCTAACACCATTTCCCTACAAATACTGATTTAATTCAATTCCTCCCTCTCATTAGACCCTATGTTCCCTGACATCTCTGGGAGGTTATTTGTGTCCTCCTTTATGAAGACAGAACCAAAGTATGTATTTAATTGGTCTCCCATTTCTTTGTTCCCCATTATAAATTCCCCTGATTCTGACTGCAAGGGACCTACACTTGGCTTCACCAATCTTTTTCTCTTCACATATCTATAGAAGCTTTTACAGTCAGTTTTTATGTTCCCTGCAAGCTTACTCTCATAATCTATTTCCCCCCTCTTAATTAATCCCTTTGTCCTTCTTTGCTGAATCCTAAACTGCTCCCAATCCTCAGGTTTGCTGCTTTTTCTGGCCAAATTATATGTCCTCTCCTTGGATCTTACGCTATCCCTAATTTCCCTTGTTAGCCACGGTTGAGTCACCTTTTTTGTTTTATTTTTATGCCAAACAGGGATGAACAAATTCTGTTAGGCCACAACTGGAGTATTGCGTCCAGTTCTGGTCACCACACTGTAGGAAGGATGTGAAGGCCCTTGAGAGGGTGCAGAGGAGATTTACCAGAATGGTTCCAGGGATGGGGGATCTTAGCTACAAGGACAGGTTGGAGAAGCTGGATTTGTTTTCATTAGAGCAAAGGAGGTTGAGGGGTGATTTGATAGAGATGTACAAGATTATGACGGGTTTGGATAGGCTAGACGGGGAAAGGCTGTTCCCACTAGTTGATGGTACAAGGACTAGGGGACACAGATTTAAGGTTTTGGGCAAGAGATACAGGGGGGACGTGAGGGAAAACTTTTTTATGCAACGAATGGTGATGACCTGGAATTCACTGCCAACGGAAGTGGTGGAAGCGGAGACACTCAAATGTTTTCAAGGGGCGACTGGATAGGCACTTGAGGGAAATAAACTTGCAGGGCTACGGGGATAGAGCGGGGGAATGGGACTGACTGGATTACTCTACAGAGAGCCAGCACAGACTCGATGGGCCGAATGGCCTCCTTCTGTGCTGTTATGACTAAGACCTGGGAGCAGGACCAATAGTTGCTGTCTTGGCTAGAACACTGTGACATGTGATATAGATCAAGTAACAAGTTTTATTGAGGGGGAAACCTCCAAGATATGTGGTGGATTACTCAGTGGTGTTTCAATACAGTCAGCTAATACCTGACAGGAATTCTTGACAACAACATTTCTGTTTCTGTGTCGTGGTATGCTAAATTAATGCTATTTTAAGGACAAATGCACCATAAAGAAAGCTTTTTGGATTTGATGTCCAGAATCTATTGATACAACCTATTTACTTCAACTTGAAGTAGCGACATCACTTTATATTAAAAAAGTCTGAACATTCATTCTGGCATTTTTGTGACAGTTATTCCAGATTATTTTGCCCTCTCCTTAAGGTGTTAATTGTAGTTCTTTAATGGGTTACAGTTCCATACACTCAGTATTTTCCCTAAGTGGCTACTCTCATGTGTGGGCTTATGTCAGTTGTGGCTCAGTGGGTAGCAGTCTCGCTTCTGAGTCAGAAGGTTGTGGGTTCAAGCTCCACGCTATAGACTTGAGCACAAACATCGAGGCTGACTGTCGAAGGTGCTGTCTTTTGGATGAGATATTAAACCTTTCAGGTGGATGTAAACGATCCTATAGCATTATTTCAAAAAGAGCAGGGGAGTTCTGGTCCATATTTATACCTCAACTAAAATCACAAACAGATAATCTGGTCATTTATCTCATTGCTGTTTGTGGGACCTTGCTGTGTGAAAATTGGCTGCTGTGTTTCCTACATTACAACAGTAACTACACTTCAAAAGTACTTAATTGACTAAAGCATTTTGGGATGTCCTCTGGTCAAGAACAGTGCTTTGTAAATGATCTTTCTTTTTCTTTCCTTCATGCTATTTGACTGTGGCATCCCAATTGTATCCTCACATCCAGCAGTGGTCACTGGAGAACAATCAGGAGCAGTGATTGAGATGTAATTTGTAATATAGTTCTGAATAACAATTATTTAGGGATATACTAGAGTTAAAAATAGAGCAAAGTTTCATTAGCTTCTGTATAATGTAAATACCAGACACTGACACTAGATGGAGTTAAAGTGAAATGGATGCTTTTGTTGAACTGGTGATCAATAAAGGCCCGGCTATGGAGGTAGAAATAACGGTGAGGCTATCAGCGCTCACCGTTATTAAAGTATAAATTGGTCAACAACTTCTGGCAACCGCACATGTGCAGTTAAACGTGGAAATCAGGAAATTGCTGTCCCAAGTTGCCTTACTCCTCCAAAAGCTGCGCTACAACAGTATCTCTGAGAGACTCAGCATTGAAATACATGAAGGGGGTGATGTTGCAGTACTTATGTGATCTATACCCACTAAACTTGCCAGAAAAAGTTAAAGCTTGTCCATTCCAGTGTAAGTACATTTTTAATGGCGTGATAAGTCTTAATTACTGTTAAACAACCTCTCTGGCACTGAAAATTAACTTTTACAAGTGTGGAGTTCCATTCCTTCAGATTTTAATTATTGGTGGAGATTTAAAAAAATAAAACATTTGTAATGATTTTTACTTTTCCTTTGTCTCACCTCTCTCTCTTCATCCCATCTTTCACTCCCTCTTTATTTTGCTTTCTGTACATGCTTTGGAATTTAATTAAATATTCTAATTTACACTTCCTGGTTCAGACTCTGTGTGCCTCATTAAGAATTCTTCAATCTGACTGGTTAAGGAGATACACAGTTGCTTGCTTTGTTCACACAGACTGCAGATCCCCTGTAGAGGGCGCCGCGCTGTTTTGGATTTCGAATCACCACAAGTTCCAGTGCAAAAGCCCATAGAAAGTTTGTGGGCAAGTGTAAGTGCAATGAACGGCTGGTGCCGTTCGTTCACTTGCCGCTGACTGCAAAATCCGAACTATTGTTTATTACTTTTTAAAAAGGAGACATGTTTTGTGTGTGTGTTGGCTCTAGCGGTAGATCTGGGATAATGGGAATCATGGATGACTGGGTGTATTTCAGTAGCTAGGACTACTTTTCCTTAAGGCCAATTGTAACACCTCTAATTCTCTGCTGGCTGAGAATTGCAGATTTAGGACAGGCCAGGGAGTGTACCTGGGTCCCTGTTGGTTTGAAATACTTCCTACTTTAACCAGATGAGCTATTGCAACAGCCCCTGATGCCATCCCTTTCAAACTAATGGTTTGTTTGCATTTGCCATTTACTGACTTGTTGGGTTCTTGGATTTAAAAGAATTCTCAGGGTGTGGGGTCACTAACAAGGCCGGCATTTATTGCCCATGCCTAGTTGCTCTGAGAAGGTGTTGGTGGGCCTTCTTGAACGGAGTGGCTTGCTAGGCCACGTTGAAGGGCAATTAAGAGTTGGCGTGGGACTGGAGTCATATATAGGCCAGACTATGTTGGGATGGCAGGTTTCCTTTCCTAAATGAGGGCGTTAGTGAAGGAGTTGTGTTTTTAACAACCAGTTATTTATTTCCAGATTTTTTATTTAATCTGCCATGGTGGGATTTCAATTTGTGCTCTCTGGACTATTAGTCCAGGCCTCTGGATTACTAGTCCAGTAACATAACCAATGAACTACCATCGCCTCTATTAAAACACATAACAATCCCTCCATAGCAAAATTCATTCCTAGGCCCGAGAGATGGTCCTATTGCAGGGCTTTCATTCCGCACCGGTTAAATATACAATTCTTTTACAATGACACAGACATTGTCTATACAGCCTCTGCCTCTGAAGCTTCTTTCCTACTTTCCCTGTCTTCCTATTTACTCTGTTGTCACTCACTTATTTCAAATACACAACAAAGCTCTAAAGTGGCAGCACAATTTAATTATTTTTCAGGTATTTTTAAATGAAGGTTCATCATAATCTGAGCCACACGGTTCATCAGAATTTTTACTTATATCCATTCTGCTGTAGCACACCTTTTAAAAGGGACAGTGTCTTTTTGAAGTATTTGGCAAACTTGTGTGGGGTTGGAGGAGGAAGAACTATGCATCAGTTTTGTTCTAATATACAACAACTTGCATTTATATAGTGCCTTTTAATATATTAAAACATCCCAAGGCACCTCACAGGAGCTTTATCAGAGAAAATTTGGCACCAAACCACATGAGATATTGGGACAGGTAACCAAAAGCTGAGTCAAAGGCATAGGCCGGAATTTTCTGGGATATCAGTGGGCGGGATTGGTGGTGGGTCGGGTGGGAAAGTGTTTTTTTTTTTACAGCGGGTCGGGAACCCGCTATCAACCTGCCGCAACGCACCTTTCCCAATGTCGGGTCTGTCAGCGCTGAGCAGACCCGACAGGTAGCGGCGGGCAACCCAATTAAACTGATTATAAATGTACTGAAAAGACCCTTAACAGGCTTTTTTAACTTACTTTTTAAGTTTAACTTCATGGCCACGGGAACCACGCTGTTCGGTGACCACGTCTGTCAACCTGAGGCGGGAGTTCAGTGGCCATTGCTCCAGCTGATTACTTGACCGCTTCAAATGTACAGTAAAAGCTCCCACCTGACAGATCATCACTTTCCTCAGCCACAAGCTGTTTCTCAGTCCATTTCCAGCACAGATTCTGCAGGCTTTCCACTTTCACCTCACTGGAAGAACTCTCTCACCATTGACAGAATGCTTCTGTCATCTCAACTTCACCTGCCATCTATTCCATCAACATGGGTGCCCTTTATACTGTCTCTCCTTTGTCCTCAGAATCCGACCACAATTAGCCACAACACCAGCAGCACCAGACACCAACAACACCAACCTTCTCCACAATCGCCTGATGCTGCACAGGACAGAGGGTATCAGCACCCGAGCACTGGTTGGCACCACCCCACACCAACACCATAAAGCATCCCTACAATGCCCAAGCCATTCCTTTCACACTCACCACCATTGTGGGAGGTACCGTTACGTCTCACCATTCACTGCGACTCACTAAGCCGCTTCCAAAGGTGCACACAAATCTGTCCAAGAACGCAAAGTGTTGAAAATAAAGATTTCAATGTTTGACAGCACATTAATATAAACTTTACATAAACATTGGATAAAACACCCAAGTGGCTACTCTTGTGTGTTGTTGATTACACTAGGATGAGTGTGAGGGGTGGCTTGTGAGATGGGGATGTGATAATGTTGATAGAGAGGGATGGGTGGAGGTGCAAGGTAAGTTGGTGTGAATAAGGATGTGCAGGAGTAGGGTAGGAAAGGCAGAGTGATGGGGATATGATGAGAGGCACAGCAGGATGAGGTTGAGTCTGGCTTTGTACTAATGTTTCGTGATCTACTGAGATCATTGAAAGGTTTGCGCCACTGCACCCAGATCCTCCTGACCACATCCCTGCTTGTGACCTCCTCTGCAATGTGCAACCAGGCGGTGTTGGTCTCCTGGGAAAGTCTCTTCCGCCCATGGGAAGGGAAGAGGACCTCCCTGCGTGCTGTGACTCCCTCCATAAGCATATGGAGGGAGTCATGGGAGAACCTGGGTGCAGCCGTGCACCTCTGCAGTGCTCGTCAGTGTTTGCAGCACCTCAATGTTGCAGAACACTGACAGCACAAATGTCAAAACAAAGTTGGCCATGGTCCCTTTAAGGAAACCGGCTGTTGACGCGTCATGAATGACGTCACCAGACCCGCTTCCTCTAATTGGACCGGGAAACATGCTGGTCGGGCTTAACAAGCTCTATCAATGTAAATTCATTTTAGGCAGTGGGATGGAGCCAGCAGTGGGGCTGTAATCTGCTACCGACATCGCCCGCCCCCGGAACTGCTAAGGTAAGGAAAATCCCGGCCATAGATTTTAAGGAGCGTCTAAAAAGGAGAGAGGGAGAAGTTGAGGGAGGGAATTCCAGAGCTTGGGGCCTTGGCAGCTGAAGGCATGGCCACCAAAGGTGGGGCAATGAAAATCAGGGATACCAAAGAGGTCAGAATTGGAGGAACACAGAGATCTCGGAGGGCTGAAGGTGGTTAGAGATAGTGAAGGGCAAGGCCATGGAAGGATTTGAACACAAGGATGAGAATTTGAGGCATTGCTGGGCTGGGAGCCAATGCAAGTCAGAGAGCACAGGACTGATGCGTGAATGGGACTTGGTGAGAGTTAGTATACAGGCAGCAGAGTTGGATGAGCTGAATTCTATGGAGGGTGGAAGATGGAAAGCATTAGAATAGTCTAGTTTCGAGGTTTTTAAAAAAAAACATGGATGTGAGTTTCAGCAGCAGGCGTGTGCGCGTACGTGTACAAAAGAAAGTTGCACAAAGCCTCCCGCCAGATCACATGAATGGCAGGCATGATGGCGAATCCACCACCCAGTGCCTAAAGAATGGTAATCGGGTATGTACGAACATGCAGCTGCAGTCTGCACAACTGGACCACAGTGGAGATGGCAGGAGTGATATTCTGATCGAAATTAAAAAGTAAGCTTGTGCAGTCCCTATTCTAAATCGGTGGTTAAATTGAAATTTTTGCCACCAACAGAATAAACTACAGAGTAGTGTTTCTTTTAAAGGGGTTTGATTATCAAACATTTTGAAGCATTTTGGCCTTTTTTTCAATAAATGTGGGTGTTACCTCCCTAGTCCAATGTTGTCCAATAGAAAGCTCTGACTAGCCACAGGTGTGGATTCGGCGACACCGTTTTAGCCACATTCACTAATTTTAGTAGAAAGCCCCTTATGCACACTCACACAATACAGGTAAATGTACTCCACATGTATATATTTACTTGGCAATCATCTATCACCATTTAGTGACCAAGGATGTAAAGCACTCACAATGATCAAAAAATACTCTGACTCTGCTCTTTGTTTTTCCATTTTACCAACAAACGGGCAAAAGGTTAAAGTTCCCATGCAGACGACGTATGAATGAGTATTGAGAGCACAGTCCCAACGATGGGGTCTCTTACTCATTTATTAATCAGAAATGTAATTAGCCACATCTGGATTCCCAATTAGTCACATGTGGCTAGCGGCTAACGTAATTGACAACACTGTGCACCAAAAAAAAAAATTGAAGCACAATTTGCCACAATTCATTTTATCTCCTTGAGGGGAGATTACAACTTATTCAGCTTGTCTTGCTTAGGGCACACTTCCTGCTGGCTAGTCATGACATGCCATTGGTAGTGGTCATTGAAGCATCTATAGTACAGACTGATGCAGACACCCAGCTGGAGGAGGCTGTGTGGTGACAAAGGACCAGAGAAGTGAGAAATCAAGGAGAGCAGGCCAAAAAACACCAAAGCACAGAGCGAAGTTACGTTCTGAAATGCTTGTTTGGGCTAAGAATTGAATAAACCCATCAAATTTTGGGAGACAGAGGTGATTGGTGGACAGCCCTAAGGCTTGTAACCATCACTTGTTTTCTCAGAAGGCAGGTCTTGCACTAGTCAACTACGTTCACTCCAGACTCCACTGGATTCCCAGATCAGCAGAACTTAGCAACACGTATTAGATATTGCTGAGACAGTTCACTTCCAAGACCACCTGATAAATTCAGTGTACTACCGTTGAGATTTTCAAATAAGCAAAAGGGAAAGTGCAAGCAGAAAGTGCATAACAGGTCAACCAGTTTGTGAAGAATGATGGCTAAAATGACTCGTGTGTAATCTTTTGTCAGAATGCTAATCTTGGCCTCTCTTTTAACGAAGGGCCTCGCTCAATTATCCTGTGTTTCTCTGGGCAGATGCTGACCAGCTTTACGAACACTTTCTCTTTTGTTTCAGACTGCTAGCTTTTAAAAACCAAAAAAAAGCCTGTCCTGTAAATTGTCCAGCTTCGCAGCAGCTGTACTGCATTAAAAATGTCTTGTGCTTTTGTTTTATGCAGTGAAAAATTAAGAAGTGCTTGAAATGTGATCTTTTAGCAAAGTGCCTGGAGTTTTTTGCTTTATCCTCCCCACAAAAATAAGACAAATTTTCTTGTTCCTGATTGAGATCTTCATTTCCAGGACGTTGACGCAGTTTGAGAGGAGAGTTACTGTCCCAGCAACCTCCTATGAATAAATAATTGAAGCAAATAAGCTGCCGCTTCATGGTCACACACTGGTTGCTTGGTGTGTCACTGTGACTCACAGATGCTTTGTGTCTGCAGCTACTCAGAGGTGTCGTTCTGACTTAAAATAGCTAGAAATCAGAAAGAAGAAAAAAGTCAGATCCCCCCCGACTACTTCTCCAGACGATAGAAACACAAGAAATAAAGAGAGTCCATTTGTGTCATCAAACTCGTTTAATCTGCAGGCCATTCACAATCTGCTCATCCCACTCATCTCTTGACCGTGGCAACCAAACAAAGATAAGCCACCAGAAAATAAAGCTCCATAATGCTTCTCCCTGTGCCATGAGCGAAATAGAGGAAAAACCCCAGATTATTATTCTGACCTCAACCAGTTGTATTCTACGGAATACTCATCCATTGCTGTAGAATTACAAAAACTATTTTCTTCTAAATATTTAATCTTTCAAGTCAATGCTTATCACCTTCCATCCTATTCTTACAACAACTTGCATCTTTACAACTCCTTTTAATGCAGTAACAGGAACAAGGGACTTCACAGGAGCATTGTCAGACAAGCTTTGGCACCGAGCCACATAGCGATATCGGGCTGGATATTAACTGAGGTGAGGAGAGACCGGGGGTGCTGTTTTGCGGTCGGGAAACCGAGAAGAATGGGTTTCCCTCAGGTTCTGCCGAATTTAACGGCAGGACCAGATTAGCATTTTTTGTCTCCATTTCCTGGCCGCAGCCAGCCAGCTTGAGGCGCTGGCTGGCCGTGCGGCAGGTAGGCCTTCGGCACCAGGCCGCAGTCGAGGAGCGGCGCGGAGAAGAGGGAGGGAGGGATCGGAGGCCTCGGGGTGGGTGGGAGGAGGAAAGAAAGAGATCGGGGGGAGAAAAGCGATCGGAAGGGTCGGTGGGGGGAGATTGGAAGGGTCATGGTTGCGGTGGGGGAGGCGGTGGTGTGAAGCAGATAAACTGGATATAGCAGGTAAGTGGAAAGGCACTTACCTCCTGGATGCAGCAGTCCTCGCCTCCCTTTAGCCGCCGGGTTTCCCAAGGCCTGGAAAACTCAGCCGGCCAGGATTAAATTTAAAATGGTGTTTAAATATGAGGCACGCAGCCTCATTATAATAGTTAAATGGCCAACCCGCCTCCTGCGAGTGGGTTGGTTGCCCGCGACCCCCCCCCCCCCCCCCTCAGCTCCATTAAAATCGGAAGTAGGCGGGTTGGGGTCAGGATTCAGATTTTTAACATTTTTACAACCCACCCGACTCAAACCCACCCGTTTTTGGGGGTTAAAATTCCCCTCGTTAAGACAGGTGGCCAAAAGCTTGGTCAAAGGTAGGTTTTAAGGAGCAACTTAAATGAGGACAGAGGTGGAGAGGTTTAAAGGAGGGAATTCCAGAGCTTAGGACCGAGACAGCTGAAGGCACGGCTGCCAGTGGAAGGGGGCGGGGGGGGAAGGACAAGAGGCCAGAATTGGAGGAATGCAGAGATCTCGGTGGGTTGTAGGGCTGGAGAAAGTTACAAAGATAGGGCGGGGCGAGGCCAGGGAGGGATTTGTACGCAAGGAAGAGAATTTTAAATTTGAGGCGTTGCTGAACTGGGAGTCAATTAAAAGCAGTAAAAGAAGATAATATTAATTCAGTTTCCTGGGAATCTACTCCATGCATCTACTGTTCCGTGCAAAAAGAAATCACGTCAGTCTCTGTCTTGCCTGTTAATTTTAAACTCACGTCCTCTAGTCCTGTGTTCACAGTCCAAGTTAAATAGCCAATTTACATCTACATTTATCGTGCTTATTATTTTTAATACTCCGATCATGGCCCCTCTCAATTCGCTTTCACCAATGAAAACTAATTTGGTCTTCCGGTGCTCGCTTCATAACTCGGAGCGCTAAGTCAATGAATCATTCTTTACTCTCTCTGAACTTTGTCTAATGCAACAATGTTGTTTTTAAAAAAGGGGATAGGCGGGGCAAACAAAATTGCATGCAATATTCCAAATGTGGCCTTTCCAGTGATTTATACGGATATCCTGCTTTACTTGTAATCAAGTATCTAAAAATGCACCCCAGCACTTAATTAGCCCCGTAGATGTCAGTTTCACACGGATTTGATACTTTTACTGAAGAATCAGATTACACACCCAAATCCTTTTCCTCCTTTGCTGATGGGCACTTATTCAATGTGTAGTGTAGTTATGATGTTACTGGACTAGTAACCTAGAAGCCAGGACTACTAATCCAGAGAACGTGAGCTCAAATCCCACCAGGGCATTTTGAGAAAAATCTAGGGCCGTAAAGTTGTCAGATTGTTGTAAAAAAAAACCAACTAATTCACTAATGTCCTTTTAGGGAAGGAAACCAGTCATCTTTGCCCGGTCTGGCCTGTAAGTGACTCCAGTCCCACACCAAGGTGGCTGACTCTTACCTGCCATCTGAAGTGGCCTAGCAAGCCACTTGGTTGTATCAAAAACTGTTACCAGCGGTTTAAGGCAGCCACCACCACCTTCTCAGGCCAACTAGGGATGGACAATAAATGCCGGCCTTGCCAATGATGGCCACATCCCAAGAATGATTCATTTTTTAAAAAAAAAGGTATAGCTTGTGTTTCTTACATTACATCAACCCAATACTACATTTAGCTACTGAATTTGTCCAAACCGTTTTTAACATTATTGAATTTTTTGCATTCATTAGTGGGCCACTTAGCTTGATGTAATCAAAACATTTTATATTATACTAAAAGTACCCCTTGTATAATTTATGAACAGGCTCTTGTGGAACTACCTGCAAGTCCCAGCTGCTTTCATTTATTATCATCTTGTGATTCTTATTGCTGACAGTTTTCAATTCCGCTAGCTAATTCTCCATTAATTCTGTTACCTCATAAAAGGCTTGCATGAATCATTTTATTAATATCCTTCTGAAAATCCGACCCTGGAATATAGTTGCTGCTTCAAAGGAAAATCCCAGTAAACCTGTGAGCAATGATCTCCTGTTGCTCCTGAATCCATACTCAAATTCCTTGTGGCCTCTATGCTCTTCAAGTGAACAGTATGACAACCCATTGAATGAGATTCTTCATTTATAGTTTTGGACTAACTCGTCAATAATTTCCCAATTATGAGCTACTCCTTACTGAATATCAGGATAACATTTGCTTCTTCATCTTTGGGCCTATCCCTGTGTTTGGGGAATTCCTAAAATGCTAGCCATAGCCTCATATTCACTCAAGTTCATATCTTTGAAGACTATATCATGTATTTAATCTGATCTAAGCATTTTTCACTCATTTCCATTTATAGCCTACTTTTTAGCATCATGTGAAATACTTTGCAGCATTTCTTGAATTTACTTATAATGCATATGCTATTGATTCCCAAAATAATTTGATAAATCTGGAATTTATCTATGGTCTTCATTTATGAATACTTAAGTGAAGAATTAAACACAGCTGCCATTTTCTGATCTTCCATAATGTTTCTGCTTAATTTATCCCTTAAAAGACCTCTGATTTTTAACACTCTATCTACCTCTTGGATTTGGATCCCTCTTGCTCATTTCTTTGATCTGCCCTCTATTGTCCTCTTGCCTCTGAATATTTGGTTTTGTTATCATGACTCTTTTTTAAAAATGGTAACCAATCCATACTCCCTATTTAACCTCTGCAGTCTTGATATTATTACTTTTCGCTTTCTGATAGGGATATACCTTTCTCTTGTATTCCTTTTGGAGTAATCATTACAAATTCCATTTCTTCTTGTCATTTTATGTCCTAGTTCAGCTTCCAAATTAAATCTTCCCAAAACCACTCTCCAAAGTTTGCTCTTCCAAATGACCCGACTGTCTCATATTTGACCTAAGTCTTCATTGCCATTATCAAATCCGACTACACAATGAAGATTAGCACCCAAATAGTCACTCGGGTTACGAATTGATACTTGCGGACTTCTAAATATTATCTTCCAGCCCAATGCTCTTCACACGTTGCATTGTCCTAATAATCATTTATTTAATACCTGTATGATATTGTCTGCATTTGTCACTTACTTCAGGCTGTCTGATCTCTCTGCTTTATCTCTGCAATAGCAGCATTCTTTAATGGTATTTCATTGCACTCTCCCTTACTGGTGCAAGCAATCTTGGGTCCATCTATTCACTTGCAGCCGCAGGTTAACAGCAGCTGCCAAGTATTATTTTGTTGTCCTTATCATGTCTTATTTCTATCCATATTGCTTCTGCCAACTACATTTATTGTTGTATCCTCTGTTTCAACAGCTGTTGAATCATCGCAGACCAATAATCTACTCCTTCATTCCGCTTATTGGATTCATCTTTGCAACCCATTACATACCTTCTTAATTCCATTGCTTGGTGTTGAATGGGCTTGGCGGCGGGGGGGGGGGGGGGGGGTGCGCAGGGGTTAATAAAAAATTAAGACTGTGGAACACTGCAGTTTATAAGCATTTTTCTTTAAATGCAATGTTTAGGAAACATGGCCCAAAAATGATTCCAAATATCTATCTATCAGATAGAATTGAATGAGTGTAGTAGAACTGAATAGATGTATAGAATGGAATATTTTACTGCACCAGTTTCAAATTGCTTTCAGAAAGAAAGACTCACATCTAAACAGTGCCTTTCACAACCTCAGGACATCCCAAAGCGTTTTACAGCCAATGAAGTACTTTTTGAAGTGTAGTCAATGTTGTAATGTAGGAAGCGTGGCAACCAATTTGCGCACAGCAAGGTCCCACAAACAGCAATGAGATAATGACCAGATAATCTATTTTTAGGTGTTGGTTGAGGGATAAATATTGACCAGGACACCGGGGTGAACTCCCTTGCTCTTCTTCAAAATAGTGCTATGGGATCTTGCTACCACTGAGCCACAGCTGACACATTAAAGAGTTAATGGAGGAAACGAGTTGGATGGAGCTCCAGTTTTCCAAGTTGTGATGTTTGTGCTGAAGAACGGGACATTTTTCTCTTGTAAATACCCAGTGTCAACACAAAGCAATTTATGTCAGATATTAGGTGCAAACTAAAGATCCTACTATAGTCCCAAAGAGAGCAAAGTACTCCATTGCACTATTGTGAGGATTTACCATTTCCCATACCAACCATCCATGTGCCCTTTCAGACTCCGATGTGCCAACTTGAGGGAAATTTTGTGAAGACCATGTCCAACTCCTTTGGGAACATTTCACATTGGACCCCTATAGCCAGAAAAGATTGAGGAGGACTTTTAATTTAATTGCAACTGATCTGAATGCTTCCTGGTGACAGTGCAGCTGGGTTAAGCACTATTCATGCTTTGAGGTACAAGAAAATGTTTTCATGCTCTTCTTTTTCCTCTTTGCATGTTCCCTTTGTTGTCTGAAGATGGAAGGAATCTTATTATGTTCACATGTACACTGAGAACCAGCCTAATCTCATCTGTAATTCACTGCAGAAAACGTGATCGTTTTCACCTTTATCACCAGGTCCGCCTATTTCCACCTCCATAATATCGCCCATCTCCACCCCTGCCTCAGCCCATCCGCTGCTTAAACACTAACTCCAAACTCTACTATTCCAATATTCTCCTGGCCGGCCTCCCATCCTCTACCTTCTGTAACTCATTCAAAACTCTGCTCCCTACATCCTAACCCGCATCGAGTCCCGTTCACCAATTCACCCCTGTGCTCACTGACCTACACTGGCTCCCAGTTAAGCAACACCTCGAATTTAAAATTCTCATCCTGGTGTTCAAATCCCTCCATGGCCTTTCCCTCCCTATCCTTCCCAGCCCTACAACCCTCCAAGAACACTGCATTTCTCCAAATCTGGCCTCATGTGCATCCCCAATTTCCTTCGCCCCACCATTGGTGGCCGAGTCTTCAGCTGTCTAAGCCCCAAGCTCTGGAATTCCCTTATAAATGTCTCCATCTCTCTCTCCTCTTTTTAAGGCACTTCTTGAAACCTAGCTCTTTAACCAAGCTTTTGGTCACCTGTCCTAATATTTCCTTGTGGCTCAGTGTCAAATTTTGTCTGATTACGCACCTGAAAAGCACTTTGGGATGATTTATACATTAAAAAGGCAAGATGTTCTCAATTAGTAGTTTAAATCAATACTGGTGATTTGATGTTTTCTGTATTTATATAAGGCGGTGCTAAAGCAGCTCACCTGAGGGATTGTTTCTTAGCTCAGCACAGTAGAGATCAAGACCAGACATACATGTTTTGTGTACACATCGTGGTGACTTCTACTCTCTCTCTCTCTCTCTCTTCTACAGTCCCAAACTTTGTAACCAACAGGAACCAGGAAGGAAGAGTGGATTATAGCACCATAACTACTAAACTTGTATTTCAAGTTCTCAATCTCTTATCAAAAATGGATAGCTTCCAAACTAATCATTAGGAACGCCAAGGCTCTCACTAACCTGCTGTTGAATAGTTAAATTCTAACCTATTTTATCCAAGCTACATTAGAATCAAATCAAAAGCATTAAAAAATATATGTATACTGTATTATGTATGTCCTGATAGATTCAGTTGCTCAGTGTAGAACTGAGACGTACAAATCAGGAAGATTCTAGGTTTGATCCGCAGTCTGCACCGAGTTACCTGATCCAGGCAGGGCGGTTGCAGGGATTCTACAATTGGCCTCAGCATCCCTGGACGAGGGAGGAGGAAAAAATATCAGCCAGATTTTTGATCACTATCTGTTCTTGCTAAGTCAGCTCTTTTTAAAATATAAATGGTGTGTATGTTTGTGGAACTTTGCAACTTCAAGTGTGATGATTATCTCTCAAGGACATGACAAAGCAGCACTGTCTCCACCTCTGAGATATAGGATTCAATCTACCACAGATAGAGATGATGATGATTTCCCCTTACTGATGGCTGGATAAAATGAGTTTGAGCAGGTCTAAATCCAGGTCCCTGTGGGCATGAAATGGATATTTCAGGTGCCCAGGTTTTGTTTCAATTCACGGAAACCATCTCCAGCGTCCCATTCTGAGCACTAATTTGTTTCTACCGCTTCATTTCTTCCTCTCCTTTCCCTTCTGTGCCGATGGCACATCATTTATTCCGCTACCTTTACATCCAGAAGATCATGCTCTGGGTTGTTTCAGCAATGAAGACCCCTTTTTCTTTTAAGATGGCTTGAGCTAGGGGGGCTAGCTAGATGCGTTGTGGGGAGGAAGTCACCATTTCACTCCCATTGGATGCAAAGCGAGTACCTTGCTGGAGGTCTCCCGGTATTCAGAGACTGTGGGGGGGTCTCCCTTATTCAGAGACTATGGGGGGTCTCCCGGTATTCAGAGACTGTGGGGGGGTCTCCCGGTATTCAGAGACTGGGGGGGGTCTCCGAGACTGTGGGGGGTCTCCCGGTATTCAGAGACTGTGGGGGGTCTCCCGGTATTCAGAGACTGTGGGGGGTCTCCCGGTATTCAGAGACTGTGGGGGGGGTCTCCCGGTATTCAGAGACTGTGGGGGGGTCTCTCGGTATTCAGAGACTGGGGGGGTCTCCCGGTATTCAGAGACTGGGGGGGGGTCTCCCGGTATTCAGAGACTGGGGGGGGTCTCCCGGTATTCAGAGACTGGGGGGGGTCTCCCGGTATTCAGAGACTGGGGGGGGGGTCTCCCGGTATTCAGAGACTATGGGGGGTCTCCCGGTATTCAGAGACTGTGGGGGGGTCTCCCGGTATTCAGAGACTGGGGGGGGTCTCCGAGACTGTGGGGGGTCTCCCGGTATTCAGAGACTGTGGGGGGTCTCCCGGTATTCAGAGACTGTGGGGGGGGGGTCTCCCGGTATTCAGAGACTGTGGGGGGGGTCTCTCGGTATTCAGAGACTGGGGGGGTCTCCCGGTATTCAGAGACTGGGGGGGGTCTCCCGGTATTCAGAGACTGGGGGGGGTCTCAGAGACTGTGGGGGGTCTCCCGGTATTCAGAGACTGGGGGGGTCTCCCGGTATTCAGAGACTGTGGGGGGTCTCAGAGACTGTGGGGGGTCTCAGAGACTGTGGGGGGTCTCCCGGTATTCAGAGACTGGGGGGGGGGGGGTCTCCCGGTATTCAGAGACTGGGGGGGTCTCCCGGTATTCAGAGACTGGGGGGGGTCTCAGAGACTGTGGGGGGTCTCCCAGTATTCAGAGACTGGGGGTGGTCTCCGATATTCAGAGACTGTGGGGGGTCTCCCGGTATTCAGAGACTGGGGGGGGGTCTCCCGGTATTCAGAGACTGGGGGGGGTCTCCCGGTATTCAGAGACTAGGGGGGGGTCTCCCGGTATTCAGAGACTAGGGGGGGGTCTCAGAGACTGTGGGGGGTCTCCCAGTATTCAGAGACTGGGGGTGGTCTCCCGATATTCAGAGACTGTGGGGGGTCTCCCGGTATTCAGAGACTGTGGGGGTCTCATCTCTGCTTGCTGGGGTTGTCTGGAGTGGGGCTCAAACCCATAGGCCGGAATTTTTTGGGGGGTCAGCGGGGGCGTGAGGTGGGTCGGCTGGGAAAATGTATATTTTTGACAGCGGGTAGGGAAACACGCTGTCAACCCGCCTCCACGCTAGTCTCCCAGATGTCGAGTCTGTCACCGCAGAACAGAAACCGACACCAAGCAGCGGGGGAGGCAATTTAGATCATTAGAGAGATTGTTACGAGGCAATGAACTAGTATTTTATGCTTACCTTTAGATTTTTAGAGTTCGCCAACAGCTTCCCCGCTGCTCGGGGATCACGTCAGGTAAGGAGGTCGGGTGTTGTGTCAGCATGGGATTATTTACTAACTTGACAGCTGCAAATGGTCTATAAAAGCTCCCGTTTCATAGGTCTTCACTTTCCAAGGTTAGAAGCTGTTGCTTACTGCATTTGGAAGACAGATTGAGCTTTATGCAACTTGCAAGTGTTTGGAGCAAACTCTCTATCCAGTGTCACCTCGTTGGAACAACCTCTCTCACCATTGACAGATCGCTTCTGTCATCTCAACTTCACCTGCCAGCTATTCCATCAGCATCGTTGCCCTTGGAAAAAATCTCGCCGTGGTCCTCAGAATCCCACCACAATCAGCCCCAACACCAGCAACAACAAAACCAACCTTCTCCACAATAAGCTGGTGATGCAGAGGACACAGGGCATCAGCACCCGACCACATTGCTGCCAACGATGGCCTCACCATAGCCAGATTTACTTCACTTGACGCTGTACACCCTGGCTGCCACATGATGCGCCAGGTTGGCACCACCCCACACCAACACCATAAAGCATCCTTACAATGCCTAAGCCATTCCTTTCACACTCATGACCATCGCGAGGGGTACCATTATGTATCACCATTCACTGCAACTCACTAAGCCACTTCCAAAGGTGCACACAAATCTGTCCAAGAACGCAGTGTTGAAAATAAAGATTTCAATGTTTGACAGCAAATTAACAGAAATTTCACATGAACATTGCCTAAAACACCCAAGTGCCCACCCTTGTGTGTTGTTAGTTGGTGAGTGTGAGGGGTGGCTAGTGAGATGGGAATGTGATAATGTAGATAGAGAGGGATGGATGGAGGTGCAAGGTAAGTGGTGTGAGTAAGGATGTGCAGGAGTAGGGTAGGGAAGGTAGAGTGATGGGGATGTGATGAGTGGCATAGCAGGATGTGGTTGAGTTTGTACTAAAGTTTCGTGATCTACTGAGATCATTAAAAGCTTTGCGCCACTGCAGCCTGGTCCTCCTGACATCCATGCTTGTGCCCTCCTGTGCAATTTGCAAACAGGCTGTGTTGGTCTCCTGGAGTGGTCTCTTCCGCCCATGGGAAGGGAAGAGAAGACGACCTCCCTGCGTGCTGTGACTCCCTCGATAAGCATATGGAGGGAGTCATGGGAGAGCCTGGGTGCAGCCGTGCACCTCTGTGCAGTGCTCGTCAGTGTTTGCAGCACCTCAATGCTGCAGAACACTGACAGCAGAACACTGACAGCAGAACTGTCAAACAATTTGCACATGGTCCCTTTAAGGAAACCAGCTGATGATGTGTCATCAAATGACGTCATCAGACCCACTTCCTTCAATTGGCTGGAAAATGCGCTGGCCAGGCTTAACAAGCCCAATCAGCATAAAATACTTTTCAAAGAGCAGGATGGAGCCAGCAGCGGGGTTATACAGAGGTGGCGGACCTGGGTGGAGCGACAGTGGCAAAAGGCGGCAGCGACCAGGTAGGCCCACAGAGGAGGCGGACCTGGGTGGAGCGACCAGGTAGGCCCACAGAGGAGGCGGACCTGGGTGGAGCGACAGCGGCGAGGCGGCGGTAAAAGGCGGCAGCGACCAGGTAGGCCCACAGAGGCGGCGGACCTGGGTGGAGCGACAGCGGCGAGGCGGCGGCGGTAAAAGGCGGCAGCGACCAGGTAGGCCCACAGAGGCGGCGGACCTGGGTGGAGCGACAGCGGCGAGGCGGCGGCGGTAAAAGGCGGCAGCGACCAGGTAGGTTTACCAATCTGAGCCCCGAGAGCGGGAGAGAGAGAAGTAGAAAATAATCAAAGTGTGACGTCAGCAGAAAGCAGGTAAGTGATTGGTTGGTGAGTATTTCTCTTTTTCTCCTTTTTTCCATACTTAAATTCTGTGGTTTATATTTTCTAGAGTCTCTGTGGTGTAGCGGGGACTGCTGTTAAGCAAGGGCCCTTGAGTATATCATTTAATTGAAGTGAAATTGGTGGGATTCAATTAGTTTAATTTTAATTAATTAATTAATTAATTAATTAAAGGGAAAGTCATGGCAGCAGAGCTCGGCGCCGTGATATGCTCCTCCTGCAAGATGTGGGAAATCAGGGACACTTCCTGTGTCCCTGACGACCATGTGTGTGGGAAATGTATCCAGCTGCAGCTACTGACGGACCGCATTGCGGCGCTGGAGCTGCGGCTGGATGCATATTGGAGCATTCGCGATGCTGAGAACCTCGTGGATAGCACGTTTAGTGAGTTGGTCACACCGCAGGTGAAGGGTGTACAGGCAGGAAGTGAATGGGTGACCACCAGGCAGAGTAAGAGGTGCAGGCAGGTAGTGCAGGGGTCCCCTGTGGCCATCCCCCTCTCAAACAGATATACCACTTTGGATGCTGTTGGGGGGGATGACTTATCAGGGGAAGGCGGCAGCAGCCAACTTCCTGGCACCATGGGTGGCTCTGCTGCACAGGCTGGGAGGAAAAAGTGTGGAAGAGCTATAGTGATAGGGGATTCAATTGTAAGGGGAATGGATAGGCGTTTCTGCGGCCGCAATCGAGACTCCAGGATGGTGTGTTGCCTCCCTGGTGCAAGGGTCAAGGACGTCTCAGAGCGGCTACAGAACACTTTGGAGGGGGAGGGCGAACAGCCAGTTGTCGTGGTGCACATAGGCATCAACGATATAGGTAAAAAACGGGATGAGGTCCTAAAAGCAGAATATAGGGAGTTAGGAGGTAAATTAAAAAAGAGGACCTCAAAGGTAGTAATCTCAGGATTGCTACCAGTGCCATGTGCTAGTCAGAGTAGAAATAGGAGGATATTTCAAATGAATACGTGGCTAGAGGAATGGTGCAAGGGGGAGGGATTCAAATTCCTTGGACATTGGAACCGGTTCTGGGGGAGGTGGGACCAGTACAAACGGGACGGTCTGCACCTGGGCAGGGCCGGGACCGATGTCCTAGGGGGAGTGTTTGCTAGTGCTGTTGGGGAGGGTTTAAACTAAAGTGGCAGGGGGTTGGGAACCTGAGCAGGGAGACAGAGGAAAGGGAAATAAGGATAAAAGCTAAAGACAGGAAGGAGAAAAACAAAAGTAGAAGGCAAAGAACTCAACGGTTTAAATCAAACATGGTCACAGTAAATAATAATTCATATAGGTCTGAGAGCGTTAAAAAAACAAGCCTGAAGGCTTTGTGTCTTAATGCAAGGAGCATTCGGAACAAGGTGGATGAATTAGCTGCGCAAATAGAGGTAAATGAATACGATTTGATTGGGATTACAGAAACATGGCTCCAGGGCGGCCAAGGCTGGGAACTCAACATCCAGGGTTATTCAATATTTAGGAAAGATAGGCAAAAAAGAAAGGGAGGTGGGGTAGCATTGCTGGTTAAAGAGGGGATTAACACAATTGAAAGGAAGGATATTAGCTCTGATGATGCGGAATCTGTATGGTTAGAACTGAGAAATAACAAGGGGCAGAAAACGTTAGTGGGAGTGGTATATAGACCTCCAAACAGTAATACGGAGGTTGGGGATGGCATTAAAAGGGAAATTAGAGAAGCATGCAGTAAGGGCACAGCAGTCATCATGGGTGACTTTAATTTACATATAGATTGGGCTAACCAAATTAGTAAAAATACTGTGGAGGAGGAATTCCTAGAATGTTTACGAGATGGTTTTCTGGAGCAGTATGTCAAGGAACCAACCAGAGATCAGGCCATCTTGGACTGGGTATTATGCAACGAGAAGGGATTAATTGGCAATCTTGTTGTACGAGGCCCCTTGGGTCAGAGTGATCATAATATGATAGAATTCTTCATTAGGATGGAGAGTGAAGTAGTTGAATCAGAGACTAGGGTCCTGAATTTAAATAAAGGAAACTACGATGGTATGAGGCGCGAATTGGGTAGGATTGATTGGGGAATGTCACTCAAGGGGTTGACGGTGGATAGGCAATGGCAAACATTCAAAGACTGCATGGATGAACTACAGAATTTGTACATCCCAGTGTGGCATAAGAATAAAACAAAAAGGATGACTCAACCGTGGCTAACAAGGGAAATTAGGGATAGCATAAGATCCAAGGAGAGGGCATATAAATTGGCCAGAAAAAGCGGTAGCCCTGAGGATTGGGAGCAGTTTAGGATTCAACAAAGGAGGACAAAGGGATTAATTAAGAAGGGGAAAATAGAATATGAAAGTAAGCTTGCTGGGAACATAAAAACTGACTGTAAGAGCTTTTATAGATATGTGAAGAGAAAAAGATTAGTGAAATCAAGTGTAGGTCCCTTGCAGTCAGAAGCGGGGGAAGTTATAATGGGGAACAAAGAAATGGCAGCCCAATTAAATGCATATTTTGGTTCTGTCTTCACAAAGGAGGACACAAATAACCTCCCAGAGATGTTGGAGAACATACGGTCTGATGAAAGGGAGGAACTGAAAGAAATCTGTATTTGCAGGGAAATGGTGTTAGGGAAATTGACGGGATTGAAGGCCGATAAATCCCCAGGGCCTGATAATCTACATCCTAGGGTACTTAAGGAAGTGGCCCTAGAAATAGTAGATGCATTGCTGATCATCTTCCAACATTCGATGGAATCTGGAACTGTACCCATGGATTGGAGGGTAGCTAATGTTACCCCACTATTCAAAAAGGGTGGTAGAGAGAAAGCGGGGAATTACAGACCGGTAAGCCTGACATCGGTAGTGGGGAAAATGCTAGAGTCCATTATAAAGGATGTAATAGCTGAGCATTTGAAAAACAGTGACAGGATCGGACAAAGTCAACATGGATTTACAAAAGGTAAATCGTGCTTGACTAATCTACTGGAATTTTTTGAGGATGTAACTGGGAAAATAGATAAGGGAGAACCAGTAGATGTGGTGTATTTGGACTTTCAAAAGGCTTTCGATAAGGTCACGCATAAGAGATTAGCGGGTAAAGTTAAGGCACATGGGATTGGGGGTAAGGTATTGACTTGGATAGAGAACTGGTTGGCGGACAGAAAGCAGAGAGTAGGAATTAATGGGTCTTTTTCCGAGTGGCAAGCAGTGACTAGTGGGGTACCACAGGGATCGGTCCTTGGACCCCAGCTATTCACAATATACATTAATGATCTAGATAAGGGAATTAAATGTAATATCTCCAAATTTGCAGATGACACAAAGCTGGGTGGGAGTGTGTGCAGCGAGGAGGATAGCGAGAAACTCCAGGATGATCTGGACAGGTTGGGTGAGTGGGCAGAAGCGTGGCAGATGCAATATAACGTGGATAAGTGCGAGGTTATCCACTTTGGTGTCAAAAACAGAAAGGCAGACTATTATCTGAATGGCAATAGATTGGGAGAAGGGGAAGTGCAACGAGACCTGGGTGTCCTTGTGCACCAGTCGCTGAAAGTAAGCATGCAGGTGCAGCAGGCGGTGAAGAAGGCAAATGGTATGTTGGCCTTCATAGCGAAAGGGTTTGAGTATAGGAACAGGGATGTCCTGCTGCAGTTGTACAGGGCCTTGGTGAGACCACACCTTGAGTACTGTTTTGGTCGCCTTATCTGAGGAAGGATGTTCTTGCCATGGAAGGAGTTCAGCAAAGATTCACAAGGCTGATACCTGGGATGGCAGGAATGACATATGAGGAGAGATTGGGTCGATTGGGCTTATACTCACTGGAGTATAGAAGAATGAGAGGGGATCTCATCGAAACATATAAAATTCTGACAGGTCTGGACAAACTAGATGCAGGAAGAATGTTCCCGATGGTCGGAGAGTCCAGAACCAGGGGTCATAATCTACGGATAACGGGTAAACCATTTAGGACAGAAATGAGGAAGAATTTCTTCACCCAGAGAGTGGTGAACCTGTGGAATTCTCTACCACTGAAGGTAGTTGAGGCGAAGTCATTAAATATATTCAAGGATGAGTTAGATATATTTCTTAAAGCTAAAGGTATCAAGGGATATGGGGAGAAGGCAGGTACAGGGTACTGAGTTTAGATGATCAGCCATGATCTCATCGAATGGCGGAGCAGGCTCGAGGGGCCGAATGGCCTACTCCTGCTCCTATCTTCTATGTTTCTATGTTATACCCCGCCACCGAGCCCGGCCGCCCCAGATGGCGAAATCACGGCCATAACCTTCTGACTCAGAGATGGGAATACTACCACTGAGCCAAGGTTGACTTCACCACTTCATTAACATAGCAAAAAAAGAAGTTTCAAAGTGGATGTTTTCCATTTGTTGAGTGAACTTTGGCAAGATCATTAAATGGACTTTTGTCAGCAGATCATGGCATCATAGAGTCATAACGGCACAGAAGGAGGCCATTCAGCCCATCGAGTCCATGCCGGCTCTCTGCAAAGCAATCCAGTCAGTCCCATTCCCCCGCTCTATCCCCGTAGCCCTGCAAATTTATTTCACTCAAGTGCCGATCCAGTCTCCCCTTGAAAACATTGAGTGTCTCCGCTTCCACCACGTCCGTCGGCAGCGAATTCCAGGTCATCACCACTCGCTGTGTAAAAAAGTTTTTCCTCACATCCCCCCTATATCTCTTGCCCAAAACCTTAAATCTGTGTCCCCTAGTCCTTGTACAGTACCATCAACTAGTGCGAACAGCCTTTCCCCGTCGAGCCTATCCAAAACTGTGCCATTAAGTGTATATTGCCTCTCCCTGTTCCTTCTGCCAAAATGCATCATCTCACACTTCTCTGTATTAAATTCCATCTGCCACTTGTCTGCCCATTCTGCTAGCCTTTCTATGTCCTGTTGCAGTCGATTGATATCATCATCACTGTTTGCCACACCCCCAAGTTTGGTGTCATCGGCAAATTTAGAAATTCTACTCTGTATTCCAATATCCAGGTCATATATATCAAAAAAAAGCAGTGGCCCCAGCACTGACCCTTGGGGAACACCACTGTCTACCATCCTCCAGTCTGAAAAACAGCCATTTACCACAACTCGCTGTTTTCTGTCCTTCAGCCAATTCCTTATCCAAGCTGCCACTGACCCACCTATTCCATGAGCCTCAATTTTGTTAACCAGCCTTCTGTGTGGTACTTTGTCAAACGCCTTCCGAAAATCCATGTAGACAACATCCATTGCATTCCCTTCATCAATCCTCTCTGTTACTTCATCAAAAAATTCAATTAGATTAGTCAAACACGATCTTCCTTTTACAAACCCGTGTTGGCTTTCCTTAATTAGCTTAAATCTCTCCAAATGCCCGTTAATTTTTTCCTTGATTATTGTTTCTAAAACTGACCAGCCTGTAGTTACGAGGATTGTCCTTACACCCTTTCTTGAACAATGGTGTCACATTTGCAACCTTTGAAACTTCCGAGCCTCTCCTCCCCTCTGCTTCAGCTCTTTTGTTAAAATCGTAATGAATTATTAATCCGTGTGCTCAGTTGGAAACCACGCTTAGCTTTGCACTGAAAACTTCCACTTCCTTTAGGCACCCAGATGTAAATGGTTTCAATCGGGAGAGGGAGTAGGGAAGGCAGTGTGCATGCTCATTTGGAAGAGCTCCAATGCACTAATGATCTTGGCTTCCGAAACCAAGAAGAGAGAGAATCATTTCCCCCATGACTCCTCAAGTACAATGTACACATCCTTGGTGACTGATCAAGCCTATGTGGAAGCAAGTCATCCTCGGTTCCGAGAGACTGCCTAAGGGAGAGAGATATTTATCATAATGGCATAGTAGCTAACACAAAATGTTTGATTGCAGAGTTGCTAACGTTGGTTCTAGTATACCTCCCAATAGTGCAGCACAATCATGCCAAGATTTTATACAGCAAACAGACAATAAATAAAGCATATATTATAAATTTCTGTGGCATGTTCTCTTTATAGGACTTTTAACTTTTCTTCTGGTTAAAATACATTAATACCCAGGAAACGTTTTACTTGTTGAGCTCATTTTTTATGGGTACAAAATAACTGTTAATACATATAAAATGTTTAATCATAGAAACTCACAGCACTGAAGGAGGCCTTTCAGCCCATCATTACTATGCCTGCTCTTTCAAAAGAGCTATCTAATTAGTCCTACTCCACGACACTTTCCCCATAGCCCTGCAAATGTTTCCTTTTCAAGTAATCTTCACCATGTATTTTTAATAAAAGCTCCGAATCAAAAACTTTTGCCATCTATTTTAGCTGATAATAACAATCATTGTGACATCAATAATGATAAGAACATAAGAAATAGGAGCAGGAGTAGGCCATTCGGCCCCTCAAGCCTGCTCCGCCATTCAATGAGATCATGGCTGATCTTTTGCCTCAACTCCACTCACCGGCCCTATCGCCATATCCCTTGATGCCTTTACTAGTCAGAAATCTATCGACTTCTGTTTTGAATATACCCAATGACTGAGCCTCCACAGCCCTCTGGTAATCTCCAGAAAGCAACTAATCACTGATCTCTAAGTGGAAAATATTTAATTCTGAAACTTCTAACTTATTGATGAAATCATTGCTCCCAGAAGATAAAAGTTATCAGCAATGGATTGGTACCCATCTCCCAACACAAGCTCCTGTTCCAATTGTCTCCCTGAATGGAACAGTAGACCAAAAGTGAGAAGTCGCACAACACCAGGTTATAGTCCAACAGTTTTATTTGAAATCACAATCTTTCGGAACAGTAGACCAACACAGGAGGGGAAATAAGCCAACATGACCTATCTGAAACCAAGCAAAGGCAGTGACCTCCACCCCTTGCCCCCAACTAATAATATCACTGGTTAACATAGAATAGAATAGAATAGTACAGCACAGAAGGAAGCCATATAGTGCCTTTTACAAGCTCAGAACATCTCAAAGCACTTTACAACCAATGAAGTACTTTTGAAGTAAAAACAGAAAATGCTGGAAATACTCAGCAGGTCAGGCAGCAGCTGTGGAGCGAGAAACAGAGCTAACGTTTCAGGTCGATGACCCTTCGTCATGGACCTGAACCGTTAACTGTTTCTCTCTCCTCAGATGCTGCCTGACCTGCTGAGTATTTCCAGCCTGGGGTTGTTATTTCAGATTTCCAGCATCCACAGTATTTTGCTTAAGTACTGTTGAAGTGCAGTCGCTGTTTTAACGTAGGAAATGTGGCAGCCGATTTGCACATAGCAAAGGTTTCACAAACAACAATGACCAGATAATCTGTTTAAACGATGTTGGTTGGGGGTTAAATACTGGGCAGGACACTGGTAGAACTCCCCAGCTCTTTTTCAAATAGTCCCATTGGATCTTCTAAGTTCACCTGAGAGAGCAGACAGGGCCTCGGTTTAACGTCTCATCCAAAAGACAGCACCTCCAACAGTGCAGCACACACTCAGTACTGCACTGGAGTGTCAGCCTAGACTTTGTGTTCAAATCTCTGGAATGGGACTTGAAGCAACAACCTTCTGATGCAGAGGCGAGAGTGCTACCACTGAGCCATGGCTGACACCCTGATGAGGAGTCTAACAGTGACAACTGTTGGCAATCTTAGGCTACAGCTAAAATCTTATTAGATGCTCGGAGAATCTGAGAGAAAGGCTGAGCTCCACTACAGTTCAGATAGAGCAGTACCAGTTCTTGTCACTTAAGCTTAAACCAAGCAAATTCTCTAAACAACAACAAAAAATGGTTAAAAGAGAAAGGGAATTGTTTCATTTAATGCTACTCCCAACAAAACCACTATTCCAATGTTACTTAGCCTTCAGTGATTTCACAAATAACATTTGTACTGCTCCCATTATGTCAAACACTGTTAACGTCTCAATTTGCATTAGAACATGTGCTCTGTCTCGGAGCAAAAACAAAATGAGGTGGGCAAGGGCCGATATTACTGACATCCATAATCAGCTCACTCCACGTTCCCGTCTTTCCTCCTCCATCAAAACACTCTTGACAGTTTCCTGCATCTAAGCTTTCAGTACAATCAATAACGCACACTGCTGCCACTGTGCAAAATGATAACCATATCACTAGTTGTCTGTTATGGTCTCATCGGGATCGCGTATGATACTTTTAATATTCTGAAATATTCAAAACTCTAGCTCCTGGTAAAAGAATATGGCTCTGCTTAAAACTTTCCATAACAGACCTATAATTGAATATCATCTGTTTCACAGTTTCCACTTAAAAGTGTCATCCACCTAATAGAAATAAGAATATACTAGTACAACTTCAAAGATGGTTTAACAGTATCCATGATAAAGGCCATTGCTGCTGAAAGAGTTTCATCATTTGCGGTACTTACCCTGGACGCAGCGACACCCCATTCCCATTTTCCAGTCATTTGCTCAACTTTAAAAGTGAATCTTTCGGTCAGAAGCCAGCCAGAATTGGACCGAATATCCAGGGAAAATGAATCATTTTATTTCTTTTTGAGCACTAAGTGGTGTAAGGAGGGATGCTCTGCACTTGCCAAAAAAAATCTTATGATAAAGTAAACAGAGAAAGGAGCAGATGGTTTTGTGTCCAGCTCTCGGATGAAAGTGAGCTGGTCTCACCCTCCTATATTCACTCTATTAGTTTGTAACCAATGGCTGCACCCTTTTAGAATTGCTAATAAGATATGAATTGCCTTTTAAGACCCAATTATTTCAATCTATGTGTTTTCAGGCAAAATGCAACCTTTGAAGCTCCCGACCCTCTCCTCCCCTCTGCTTCAGCTCTTTTGTTAAAATCGTAATGAATTATTAATCCGTGTGCTCAGTTGGAAACCACGCTTCGCTTTGCACTGAAAACTTCCACTTCCTTTAGGCACCCAGATGTAAATGGTATCAATCGGGAGAGGGAGTAGGGAAGGCAGTGTGCATGCAGATTATCTGGCCATTTCAGCGAGTTGCTCATTTGGAAGAGCTCCAATGCACTAATGATCTTGGCTTCCTAAACCAAGGAAGAGAGAGAATCATTTCCCCCATGACTCCTCAAGTACAATGTACACATCCTTGGTGACTGATCAAGCCTTTATATTTATCATAATGGCATAGTAGCTAACACAAAGGGCTGGATTTTGCCAATGGGGAGCTTTTGGAGGCGGGACTCCCACTTGTCGGGTTTCAGTCCCGCCTCCAACAACTTCTGGCTAACCCACGCTATTTTCCCTTGATTGAGCTTGTTAAGCCCGCCCAGTGGGCTTAGCAGGCCAATTAAGGGAAAGCCGGTTGCAGAGAATGTCAACGTATGACGTTTCATCTGTCAAAAATTTTTGACAGGTGAATTGTCATCGTTTGACAGCTCTGTGAAGCTGTCAAACAGTGACATTCTCTGTAGTTTGATGAGGTCTTGAATTCAAGACCTCATCAAACATCTTTCTTTTGCAGAAATGAGATGGTTGTTGCACTGGAGAATGCAACGGCCATCTGTCATCTCCAACGCGGAGGTGCAAGACTCTCCGCATACCCACCGACTGAAGCCTGCAGGAAGAGATAAAGGTAAGTACACTTTTACTAACCCTTTGCACTTACCTCAGATACTCACCTCTCCACACTTGCACCCATCACTTACCTTCACAGTACACTTTTGCACCCCTCCAACCCCCGCAGACCCACTGCTCGCCTCGGTGACCCTGGTGGGTTTCGGAGCCTTCGGGAAGCCCGCACTTGTGAGGGCAAAAAGGGGATAATCCTATTTTCTGCCTGTTAACAGGCAGTTAATAGGCTTTAATCCCTTCCCGCCTCCAAGGAGACGGGACCCGGCGCAGGACGGCTACCCGCCTCCTGGGAAGATGGCACGGAGGCGGGTTGGGCACCCGCCCCCAAATTCTGCCATTTTCCCGGCAGTCCCGCCTCCCCAGGGCTGGCAAGATCGCGCCCGTTTGATTGCAGAGTTGCTAACGTTGGTTCTAGTATACCTCCCAATAGTGTAGCACAATCATGCCAAGATTTTATACAGCAAATAGACAATAAATAAAGCAGTAGAGTTAGTTTGATATGGTTCTCCATTACAAGTAACTTGTGTAACAGACAATAAACAAAGCATATATTATAACTTTCTGTGGCATGTTCTCTTTATAGGACTTTTAACTTTTCTTCTGAAAGAATAATAACATTAATGAGCATTTTTATAGGTCCGAAAAGTCAGTTGAATCTGCATTGTAATGTTTGTCACTGTAATTTTATACCTGTGAAAAATAAATTTTATTCCATTTTTATTTGTGAGTGATAGAATATACTAGATAAACACATGAGGGAGAAAGGAATGGAAGGTTATGCTGATAGGGTTAGACAAAGAGGGGTGGGAAGAAGTTCGTGTGGAGCATAAACACCGGCATAGACCTGTGGGGCAGAATGGCCTGTTTCTGTACTGTGCATTCTATTTAAAGCAATGTTGTCATAAACTCATTTTAAAAATTATATTTCCATAAAATTCTTTCAACTGATTTCTCAATGTACATGAATTTGGATTGTACACTGAGAGATGATACATTTTCTGATGTCAAATCCTAAGTCCACACTCTGATATAACAAAAAACAAATGTACCTTCACACCAACATGGCTGACTCTTAACTGCCCTCTGAAGTGGCCGAGGAAGACACTTGGTTGTATCAAAACCACTTGCAGAGGTTCAAGAAGGCTCACCACCACCTTCTCAGGGCAACTAGGAATGGGTGATAAATACCGGCCCTACCAACGATGCCCACATCCCAAGAATTAAAGAATTAAAAGGACCATATTATCCCATCCTCAACAACTTTCACTAACTGCTACTTAAGGTGCACACGTGTGAATGCCAAGTAAGGACAGGATCAGGCATGGTTGTGATGCCTCCTGTAGTCCAGTAGCGTGCAGACGCTCTGACTAAGTTCATGCATGAAGAATAGCCACTTTATGTAAGGTACAAGAGGCCAGTGAGTGTCCCTGAAACTGTATCCCAGCAACAGTCAGAAGTGTATAAGAAAAAACAAGTCTGGCTCATAAAGTGACATCATTGTGTGCACCGTAACTATAAGTGGCCAGTATTATCTTGCTTATAAAAGCTCATCTAATTCAGAACAGCTGTAAATTCCCAGCAAATCCAGCTTCACAGCTGGAAAGTGAATCTTGGTCACAGTCACTGATACTCGGTTCCACAAATTCCCAGAAATTTCCCCCTACTTTGATGGATTTGGGAGTGTTATCACCAGCTTAGAACTCACAAGTTCAAATAGGTCAGCACATGTTTGTACAGTGCTGACTTAGTTTGTCCTGAACTCTGGCTCCCTGGAGTCTACATGACACTGCATGTGTGTGTTGGTGGCCTTTTTAATGAATCTTGGGAAGGATTACATCTCAGCACGAGCCATGTTTCTGAAGCCTCGAGGGCTGACACAAAGCCTATTTTGTGCTTCTTTCTGTCACATCTTGCAATTTTGTTTTTAACCAGTTTTTTGTGAGTCTGATTGTAAGAAAATCAGGGAGGGGGTATTGTTCTGTGGATAACAAGTACGGTTTATTGAATCATGGCATACAAAGTATAATCTACTTAAGACTCCAGCAATAGTTAGAGAAAGCGATATTACCCGATTCTCTGGGAGTCGTGCAGACCTTGGCTCTTCTTCTTTCTCCTCACACCACACCACTTGGCCTTTTGTTCCTACTTTTATACTCATTTTCACCCACTGCCTCCCATATAAGGAGTGGTTTTCCTCACTTTCTTGCCAATCAAATGTGCCCTAATTCTAAGTTATCACGATGATATTAATTCTGACAGGATTACCTATATTTACATGATGACGTAAAACAAAGATACATCCCAACGCCTGATTATACTTTACAGAAATTGTCCTGGCAAAGCTTTTACTGCCACAGTTGAGGTGGTGCAAATATAATGCACAGGAATAAATATAATGCATTTCTGAGTGGCATAGTGTTGATTCCACAGAGTACTGGGCTGTGGTTTGTGCCTGCAGCCCCACCCCGCCTCCACACTTGTATGTTAGATTACCAATATTAGCCAGGTCACTGTGAGGAGGCAAAAAAAACAAAGAAGTAAAATTAGAAGGAGGCTTATTCCAGGCCAGTCCCATGGACCTTTTAGCAACTGGATTCATAGTAGCATTGGCAGTGGATTGGGATCAGAAGTGGATTGGTATCAGAATGCCCACTCACTCAGTCATGGTGTGTGGTATTGGGAAATTACGAGAAAAAAAATAAATTGAGTTTATGGCTCAACAAACATCCCTAGTTTGATTCCCAGTCTGTGTTGAGTTAGTTGATTGTCAGGTAGCACTATAGAGGCTTACTGTCCCCATGCTACTCAGTGACCCTTGCCCTCCATTTTTGAATAGTCTGCCAATGTTCATTCCCTTGACTGGTATGAAGAATAGCCACTTGGAGAAAGTGTCAGGATAGTTGATGCCAATGGAATCATACTGCAGAATGACTCGATAACCTTTAGAAATGGACAGGAGAAAATAGGGAGGACAAAAGCGACTCTGACCCATATAAAAAAATATATTTTTTATTCATTAAAAAAATTAAGCCTATGTGAATGTAATCTTCTATTGAGCTGATTTGGTCTATGGTGCAGGGTCCCTTTCCAGCAATGTGATTGGTTGGTTGCTGATCACCACATGACCCATTCCCATCAATAGGCGCTTGTAGCATTGTCAGCAAGAAGCTTCAAATCCATTACCGAGTAACAATTTGTTTGTGACAAACTTCTCCTCCAATACAAAATCTCCAAGGCTTTTTCTCACATTTTATTCATCTTTTTCATAAATTTTAATGAACTTTACACTTTATTTACTTTTAATATGTTAATATTTCTAATTATATCTCATTCTAAATTTGGGCACTCTAGTTGTTTTTCTAGTTGACAATCTATTCTATTCTATTTCATTTTATTCAAGATTGGACATTTATTCAGCTTTAATTTGTAATATTTCTCAGCCTGGATTTGCCTCCACAAACCATTTCTGTGGCCTCTGGGATCGGCGTGGCAATTGGATTGATGGGTTCAACTCTGTAATCACCAAACCTGTTTCAAATTTACATTTTTTCATCTCGTTTCCCCAGCCCCAATGCTCTGCAGCTGAGTGCTATAGTGCTCCCTCTGACTGCTCTGTTCCTCACTATCAGCGCCCCTCCCCCCCACCCCCACAAATCCACGTCCCATCCAACTTCTCCACTCCCCAACCCGTGCTATAGGTCAAGTATTTCCAAACAGAAATAATTACAAATAGCAGTGGCTATCTCTGCCTTACACACAATTGCAGTTTGTGAATTTGAATTCAGTTTTAAAAATCAGGAAATTAAAAAAAAACTTGTGTCTGTAAAAGTGACAATGAAGCTCTCTGATTATCATTAAAAACCCAACTGGTTCACTAATGTCCTTTAACGAAGGAAACCTGCCATCCTTACCCAGTCTGGTCTATATGTGACTCCAGTCCCACACCAATGTGGTTGACTCTTAACTGCCCTCTGAAGTGACCAAGCAAGCTGTTGTATGAGCAACTAAAGATGGGCAATAAACGTTGGCAAAAGGAGTCAACCAGACTCAGTGGAAAGTTTTCTAACTGTTAATCTTAGCATGTCGTTTTATATTTAGAGTTCTTTCACTTAAAGGTTTTGGTGAGAATTTTGTGGCAATGTTTGTACCAAAAGGATCTGATCACAACTGTGTGATTATTGCTAGTAACTTGCTTAACTCAACCTCATAAAGACTATCCATGAGCAATTTTAATTAACTAATAGAAAGAAGAAGAACTGCATTTATATAGTGCCTTTTACGACCTCAGAACGTCCCAAAGCACTTTACAGCCAATGAAGTACTTTTAAAGTGCAGTCCCTGTTGTAATGTAGGAAATGTGGTAGCCAAATAGCGCACAGCAAGCTCCCGCAAACAGCAATGAGATAAATGACCAGATCATCTATTTTAGGCCTTGGTTAAGGGAGGAATGTTGGCCAGGAAATAAAGGGAACTCTCCACTCTTCTTCTAAGAGTGCCTTGGCATCTTTTACATCCACCTGAGAGGACCTTGGTTTAATGTCTTATTTGAAAGATGGCATCTCCGACAGTGCAGCGCTCCCTCAGTACTGCACTGGAGTGTCAGCCTGGATTATGTGCTCAAGTCTCCAGAGTGGGGCTTGAAGCCATGACCTTGTGACTCAGAGGCGAGAGTGATACCATTGAGCCAAGGCTGACAGTCTGTAGATTTAATTACCCCTCAAGAATGACAGATTGAAGAGAATTAGATTTTTTATGATTTATTCATTTAATCATCGGCTACAACATGATATACTCGCAGCAATGTCAGTTACACCAGAGACACCATTAATTTTCTCCATTACTATATCTGTGGTGTGGACTGAAAATTCCCTGAAAGTAAGGCGAATCAACTGGATTATTCTCCCAGCAGTCTGTTACAGGGATACTGGAAAATGGCATGTGAGATGGAGGGGGAACCAAGAGTAAAGATTATTGATGAAAAGATGCAAAGAAAAAATGCTACAGAGTAAAGAAGCAGTGCGAGAAAGGCACCTGTTCTGCAGGCAGAGGTGATTGTGAGGCAATTGTGAGCGGCTGTGTATTTGCGAAATTGGATGAAAGGGAGAGTGAAAGGAAAGATATGAGATTGTTGTGGAAGTTTTGTAGGCACGGGTGTGATGTGGAAGGGATGCATCTCTTTGTTTTCCCAGATCTTATTCAGAAGGAAAACCGCGTTTGTGAATTTTTAAAGAATTATTGAATTTTTCAGTACTTCTGAAAATACCATAATTTGTGATGTAATATTCCCTAATTCATAACTAAATCTTATTCTCATTTGCATTTCTGATTCCGGTACAGAAATTGTACTGTGGTCGTTGAGAGATGAATCTGGCCTTTGCTCCCTTGGATCAGCAAAACCTGAGGCAAAGGGAAGGTGATGTTTTACTGAAAGTGAACAGTTTGAAAACCTTTACTAAAAGATCACAAAATACTCGGTAAAGGTAGCAGTTTCGAAACAGGTCTGACTCAAAAGCACGCAGTCAGCAACGTCGGGATTTGGAAATAGTCTTGGAACTTTTTGTAAAAACAACACTGATAAAGTAGACAGAAGTCAGAGATGGATATGGCACAAGATGGATATGATGTTTAAAGTCTATGTAGCTATAGCTTTATTGTAAATCCATAAATGAGAATTAATCCACAGACAACAAGCTGGGAAGTACAACAGAAATAAAAACAGAAAATGCTGGAAACACTCAGCAGGTCAGGCAGCATCTGTGGAGAGAGAAACAGAGTTAACGTTTTGGGTCGGAAGAACTGGAAGGAGTTAGAGATCTAACAGTTTTTAAACAAATACAGAGGCAGAAAAGGGGGGCGAGGGAGAGGAAAGAACAAAAGGGAAAGTCTCTGATAGTGTGGAAGGCAGGAGTGATTTAAATGACAAAAGGGTTGATGGTGCAAGGGTGGTAATGGGACAAGTAAACAATCAGAAGATGGGTCTAGAGGAGCTGTAAATGGCAACAGCAGAATCATTACCAGCACCTGCTGTCCAAAAAAATGGGAGCAGTGGTTATGATCTGAAATTGTTGAACTCTATGTTGAATCCAGAAGGTTGTAAGGTGTCTAATTGAAAGTGCTGTTCCTCGAGCTTCCATTGAGCTTCATTGGAACAGTTGGAATGGGACAGAGAATTAAGTGCAACAGAAGTTTGCTTTAAGCAGCATTAACCACCATAATCTTCTGTAATTGAAGATTACAAATCCCACACAAAGGCTATCCGCTTTGATGTTTCCTTTACAGGGCATTTCATTTACTCATTTTTATTGGGCATGCTACTGCTTAATACTTTGAAAGGTCAATGGTGACATTTCAGCCAAGTTCCTTAATTAAAGGAACATTGATCTCCCACTGAGAGGGTGAAAAGGTGAGCGATTACTACATAAGCTGAGAACACCCTGGAGTATTACCCGAGGTAGTGGCTGTATCTAACATGGTAGTGGAGTGAAACTTTGTCCTCAATGTTTTCAATAATGGCATTTTTAAGAGTTTTAAAGTTTGATGTGAAGATAACACTGTTTAGACTTTTCAGAAACAGCCCGGAATACCCTGGGAGGGTAAGGTCTCCTGTGCAGAGCCCTGTTGGCCCTCCTCCCTCTGGCCACATTTGCCACTCTCTCCCTCCGCCTCTGCTGCCTCCAAAGGTGAAGCTGGAGGACGACGCCCCATGTTAGTACAGCCGCCATTTAATCTTCTAATATGGTAGTAATAAAGTTGACAGAAATGGGAACCTGAAAAGTGTTGCTGAGGAACAAAACTCCTTGTAGGACAGCGTTAAATGTCTCCAGACGCCTCTTTCCCTCTCTCAACCTGCGTATGCAGAATATTTTGCCAACAGGAAAAAGCAGGAAGCGCACGCCTTTAAATAGCGCTCCCCAGCTCCCAGCCGACTGCAAATTGTCCCCCTCTACCTGTTGTTCCTAGCGGCAGGCACTAAGGCAGGGGGTGAGAATCAATTTCCGGTCCGGGTGCTACCGGGGCGTTGCGCGCTTCGATGACATCACGATCTCCGGCCGCAGGATACCGTAGCGGTAGTGTTTAGCCCCACCACAAAGCGCCAGGTGAATTTTGCGGGCGGCGCTAAAATCGGCGCGCTCGGGTGGTAAGTCGTTACTGTCCCGTTAGCCCCCCCCCCCCCGGAGGCGCTAACTGGAGGCACTAACCAAACGAATTTTTCCCCCAATCTGTTTTTAGGTGTTGGTTGTCAACTGTCAACATCATGGGAGTTCTAGGAGTCACATTTATGATCAAAAATTATAGATTACAACCCCATATAAATATATAGAGGTCAGTTTACTCACAGGGAAAATAAAACTGCTTCTCCCAGTTCCAATCTTTTCAGCAGCACTACCAGCTCTTACCCCCAGTTTCAAGGAATTCCATGTCACTGCATCCTATAGGCAGGAATTCTCTTTCGAGCAGTGCACATCAGCGTTTAATGCTCTGGAACAGCAGCAGGTAAGAACCGTGAGTAGTGCTGAAGACTGGAGTATTGGGAGGTGGGGGTGGTAGGAGAGAGGGGGGAAGGAACAGTTGGAGCCAGTGGCGGTGCTGAAGGGTTAGGTGAGATGAATACCATAATGAGCTCAGGAGTGAGGAGAGAGAATAAGAGTTTCAGCATGAGGAGACAAGAGCATGAGTTTGAATTGAGGGGAAGAGAGGAATATGAGCACCACATTGAATTGAAGGGAGGGAGAGAAGTGTGCCAATATTTCCAGAGGGAAGGGAGACACGAGTGCAAGTTTCAACTGAAGGAATGGGAGAATAATGTACTTGAATTGTGCTGGATTCAAGAAACAGCACCAACCGGAAATAAGGCAGAAGAGGGAGAAGACTGAGGAGGGGTGGGATTGGAGAAAGCGAAGAGCGCCAACATGAATTGGGTGCAAGGGGGTGAAAAGCCCGAATGTGAACAGGGGTTAAGGATGAACGAGAAGAATGTCTCTGTGAATGTACAATAAGGGGAGGAAATATTACTGAAAATTAAATAAACAATCACGCTTAACAACTGAGAGTCCCTTTTAAGTCTTTTGGACAATTATTGACAAGTAATAGAAAGAGGAAAGAACTTGCATTTGTATAGCACCTTTCACAACCTCAGGACATCCCAAAGCTCTTTACAGTCAATTAATTGCTTTTGAAGTAAAAACAGAAAATGCTGGAAATACTCAGCAGGTCAGGCAGCTGTTTCTCTCTCCACAGATGCTGCCCTGATCTGCTGAGTATTTCCAGCATTTTCTGTTTTTATTTCAGATTTCCAGCATCTGCAGTATTTTGCTGAAGTACTTTTGAAGTGTAGTCACTGTTATAAAGTAGGGAGACACGGCAGCCAATTTGCGCACAGCACGGTCCCACAAACAGCAACAAAATAAATGACCAGATCATGAGTTTTAGGTGTTATTTGAAGGATAAATATTGGCAAGAACACCAAGAGAACACCCCCGCTCTTCTTTGAATAGTGCCATGAGATCTTTTGCATCCACCCGAGAGGGCAGACAGGGCCTCGGTTTAACGTCTCATCCGAAAGACGGTACCTCCGGACAGTGCAGCACTCCCTCAGCACTGCACTGGAGTGTCAGCCTATGTGCTCAAATCTTTGAACCCACTAACTTTATGATTCAGATGTGAGAGTGTTACCATTGAGCCAAGGCTGACACTATATTCTTTACAACACACTCCTCTCAAGGTAGCAGTGCTTCTGCTCTACAAAGTGAATTATAATGCGGGTTGATTAATGAATCCCATAAATCAAGAAGGACCGCTTAGGCGCAATAAAAATGTTGGTATGCATGGTGAAAATGTTAAGAGGCATTAATGCTACCATGGCAATACAATATTTGTCAGACCTGCAAAGTTGAATCTTTGCCACTTTTCAGCAAAAGCTTTTCACCATGTCAGTCGAAGCTGGGTCTTCTCACTCCATTTCTACTCTGTGCCAAGTGAGCAAGGAACGGCGGGGCTGGATGTGTTCATAAAATATGGTACTGTCCTGATATTAATTTAAAACATGCCTTTTTTTTAATATGTTGTCTTCCAGGCACTGCCAAACAGCCAAAACTGAAAATATTAGACATTACATAAACTCTTCCTCAGCTTCTTGTTCCATGTACCTCTGTGTGCAGGGCCATGAAAAGTATTATAGCTGTTTCCATTCTTGAAAGGTACCCAAACCATCGCAGTCATCTTTCTCTGATCTTCTGTGTAAGCGTGGTTTCTTGTCCAAACCATGTTCTTATATTCTTGATCCTTTGCATCCTGGATACCCCCAGTATTCCTCTCAACGAATTAGTATCTTTTGTTCATCATATCTTGCACATCATGATGACTGATATTTTATTACAAGAGACTCTCAATACTATAACATGCTGTATGCTTCCACTTCATACCAGCATGGGTACTTTGTACCTGAAGTTCAGACTAATGCACTGCTAATATTAGCCCTGTGTAATATTATGCCTGTAATGTTACGTTAAAGCCCGTAAATTAGAAGCTGCCATGAGGTCTGAACAAACTAATTGGCACAAGGCGGAGACCAGTGTTTCAAAGGGTACTATCTGTTTTGGTGCAGAGAGGCAGTAACTAGCTCAGTGAGTTAATCCAGTCCGGAGCTGAGCTATACAGACCAGGGGCCAGGTTCAATCCCTACTCTGTGATGAGTTACCTGATCTGAGTTGTACAATTCTTGGACTAGGAAGGGGAATAAAAATAACCAGAGTTTCTACTCCTCGGGGGAAAAATTGAGTCGCGCCCCCTTTGGGGCGCTAACTTCGCCGGGACGCTACTTTTAGCGCCCCGAAAAAATTAGCGCTGCCGCGGCCGAAATTCATCAGTAGCGCCCCACAAGGAAAGCGGGGTGCTACCCGCCTCCCTCTCGGGGCGCTACCGATGAATAACACGGCGCTACATGCCGCGGTACTGCAGGCCTTCCTCCCCTTCTTAAAGGGGAGGGGCCTTGCGCAGCGCGACCCGGGGCCCAGCTGGGCCGCCAGGAATTGCAGTGCCGGCAAAAGAGCCCGGCACTCAAGAGAAGTGCTGGGCTCACGGAGCGCAGCCGGCACTCCGCGGGGGGGGGGCTGGTCAGGAGGCTGGGGACGGCAACGGGGGCAGGTGCTGGCAGGTGGCCAGCAACAAAAAAGGCCGCCCGGCGCCTCGCCTTTAATTAGCGCTGCCCCGGCCGCAGGTAGGCCCCCCTGACCCCGTCGGACATAGCGTCCGGTGGCAAGTCAGGGGACACTACCAAAGATGACGTCATCGCCGGCGGCGCAGCACCACGGGCGGTAACGGTTACTGGCACCGCTAACCTCCCGCTGAATTTTACGGGAGGCATTGGTGGCGCCGCGCCCTGGCGCTAGTTGCTTTGTGCCCCATTAGCATCCTCTTTGGGTGCTAACAGGAGGCGCAAAGCAACCGAATTTTTAGGCCCTAATCTCTACCAGATTAGGATATATTGGCCTTGGAGGGAGTACAGCACAGATTCACCAAAATGATACCAGGGGTTAAAGAGTTAAATTATGAGGACAGGTTGCATAAACTTGGCTTGTATTCCCTGTAGTTCAAAATGTTGAGGGTGTTCTAACTGAGGTATTTATAATGATAAAGGGATTCAATAGGGTAGATTGAGAGAAACCATTTCCTCTTGTGGGTGAATCTAGAACAAGAGGCATCATCTTAAAATAAGAGCTAGGCCATTTAGGAGTGAAATGGAGAAGCAGTTTTTCACACAAAGGGTAGTGTAAATCTGGAACTCTCTTCTCCAAAAGGCTGTGGATGCTGGGGGTCAGTTGAGATATTCAAGCCTGAGATCAATAGATTTTTATTAGGCAAGTGTGTCGAGGGATATGGAGCAAAGGCAGATAAGCCACGACCTAATTGAATGGCGAAACAGGCTCCAGAGGCTGAATGGCCTTCTCCTCTTCCTTTAGCAAGGAGTTATTTTCATCATGCTGATGTCAGACGTGTCATAGTATCACTTCTATATGACATGATATTGCATTGTGCCTTTACAGGCAACTATCAGATACTTTTGTGTGATGGAAGTGCCCCTTTTAATGCATGTCAGTTGTTTTTTTCTCCAATGTGCTACAGATCTTGTACAGAATCTCTAAATAATGAGCATTAAAATATGGGAGATTTTAAATTTGCCCCTCTCATGATGCATGCGCGAGACTTGGAAGCTCTGCTTATACGATTCTTGACTGAAAATTGCTTATGTGTCCATGCCATTTTCTTTCAAGTCCTCTTTTATGGTGCACTAAAAATGTGGCTTGGCACTAAATCCAACCAATACTTGGGATGATTTCCTCTGTGCACTGTGTGTAACTAAATCATAACATTCTTTGCCAACGGGTTTTCAATGTTGTGACATATAGCACACAGGAAATCTTTTACATGAAATTTAAAGTCCTTGGGGTTGATTTTGACCTTTGGGTGACTGACCGGGGGAGCACACTGGTCGGCCGCCCATTCCAGCGGCAAAGAGGCCCCTGCCATTTTGAGGGCCCGGCCTCATTTCAGTTTGGCAAACGAGCTGCGAGGCGCCAAACCGGTGTTTGAGGCCTCAAGATCAAGCAAGGTAAGTTACGGAGGGGGGTTGCAATCTCGGAGGGTGGGGGGTCCTGGGGTGGCAGCGGCCCGGATTAATTTTGTGTGCTCCTCCAAGACCTACACAAATAATTCGGCACTTACCTTTGGCTGGATCTCTTTGGTTCCATCGGCCGTGGAACCGGTCGGAGTTTGCACGGTGCACATTCCGAATAGGTCCGATATAAAATGGCAATCGAGGTCCTATTTACATCATAGGATCTCAATTTCCATATGAATCAGGCGGACGCTTTGGACACCTGGCGGTAGGCCACTTTCGTATTGGAGCCACCCATATCATCGGTGTTAATGGCATGGTAAGACTGCTGACCCCATTATGAGGCCATCACCATCCTGTTAACGGCATGCGAGGGCAGTTAAAATCAACCGCCTTGTTTAAATCCCTTGAGGGTCTTGCTCCACACTGTCTCTGGAAGATCCTGAAGCCCCATAACCCTCCTGAACACTCCGTTTCTTTGATTCCTGCCTTCTATTTATCCCACCATTAATGGCAATCACCTCGGTCTTACTCTCTAAAACTCCCTCACGAGACCTCTCCACCTCTCTCTACCTTCAAGAACCTTCTCAAAATCCACCTTCAACCGAGCTATCCATGATCTCTCCAAATCTTTCTCATCCTGACTTGGTATTCATTTCCATCTCCCATGCCCACCTGTGATGCACCTTTTGGGATGTTCCTTACTTTAAATGTGGTTTTCAAAATCAAGTTGTTGTTAAAATAGTAGTAATTGTTGTCATCCACTAAAGATTCCCCCACATATTCTATTCCTAAATGGACAGATAGAAGGAAGCACCCATTATATTGCTTCTATTCTCCTTCAGAGGGCAGTCAATAGCAGCTGGTGCATAATAATTGAACAGTGAAAAGATTAACAGACTGTGTTCAGTTCACACTCTACCACTTTTAACTGGTCTCGAAAAGAGACTTTACTGATGGGTATGTCAGAAATTCACCAGAACACTTCAGTATTTCATAAATAAAACTAAATTAAATTTTTCTCTATTAAATATGAAGACGGTGTGACAGAAACTAACCAGAAAAGATGTAATTTAATGTGAAGTGCTTTGCAACAAGAACATTTTGCTATTTGCTTTTGTTGAGTGAACCTGAACTACATTGAACACACAACATATTATGGAGTTACAGTGAGTAGCTGTTGTATGTCGACCAGATGGCTGAGCATATATTTGTTTTATTTTATTCCGAAGTAGGTGATGCAGTTAGTTTTCTACTAGTGAAATCAAAATAAACATTTATAGTGATCTAGTATTCTGAAATACCCCAATTCACTTACAGAAATTTTTTAGCACCTTTATTTTCTCAATCCTCCTTGTTTCTGAAGCAAGTCCTAATATTTAACTAATTTATTAGTTTTATTTATAAAGACCAAGATGAATATAATAGACATGCAGTGAAAGTGTCTCTTGAAATGCTTGTGTTCCACATCTGGACAAAGAATGCGACTAGAGAAGGGTCCTTTGTTTACAGAGCAGGAATGGTATGCTTCTGTCCTGTAGGGATTGGCGAGATGGATCTGAAGAACTGGATCATATCCATCTAGATTCCAGCAGTGGGATATCTGTAGCCCTTTCACATCATCCAGTAGCTCAAGAGATTTAGAACATAATGGCTTCCATTCCTGACCAGGTCATATGATATGTCTCATGGTGGCCTATCACTCAAGATGGCCTGTCTTAAAGGGTATGCTCTCAGAAAGCAACCCAAAAAACACATCACTAAAGATTATCCCTCTGCTGTCCTGAGTGTTAAAAAACTTAAATAATCCATTATTTTTCTATTCTCATAAGCAACCCCATATGCCATGCTGTGAGTAAACAGTAAGCAAATGTAGGTTATAAACCACTGAAGTCAATGAGCAGGTAGTTGTAATTGCTTGTGAATTTCAGACCAGATCAATGACTAGCTTTTTTATTAATTGTTTTGTATCCGTAACAGACTGTGACACTTTGAAGTGCAACACTATTTGTTATAGATGCAAAACAATTTTTTAAACCATTCATTTGGTTAATTTTTTTATTGGTAGTTGTTGTTGACTGCCCGTTTTTGATTTATAGTTTTGTTAGTTTCAGAACTGATAGTTTGAATTTTTGCTCGCTACTTACTGATCGGTATGCTAACTGTTCAGTTGTGATTTGTTGCTGTTTGGCTGAAAGTACAAACCTGATGCAGAAAGTCTGGATAAGTTACAAACACATGACTACTTTACTATGCCTAAATTTCATCAACGAACAGCCCTTGAAATCATTTACCTCAGAAAATGTCCAACAGTTCATGACTTAAGTTGTTGTGAAGTTTTTATACAGGGACAAAATATTCACAAGCTTCCAGGCTTTTCCATTACTGGAATTTAAGAGGGTGGAGCTTACAAACAGGAAGTGCTGCCCCACGGTGCAAATGTCCATTAGACTCAAGGGAGTAGATCTTGACTTTGTGCTGTAGTGTAATATGGGTGATAGCGATTTGGCAACCCCCATTATGCATCTCTCCTGATTTTTGTTTCCATTGACTTAAAAATTGGGGAGAGATGTAAAACGAGCTGTCGACTCACCATCACCCATTTTGCACTATTGCACAAAGTCGAGATCTAACCCAAGGAAAAGATCCCAAACTGCATTTGGAGCTGAAGTGAAAAGCAGCTGCTGTGATTGACGAGCTGCAGCCAATCAGGAGGAATCAAGGCATTTGCAAAGAAAAGAAATCTATTAGCAAAGCAAAGCCAAACCAATAATACAAGCTCTAGCCCAGTATGCCAAAATGAACCCCAGCCTTGCGATACAGGAGAACACCTCTCCAGAAAATGTTTTCCAACAATTTACAGTTCCAGACAGTTATCGCTAAGTACAGGAAACTTTCGTTTATCTGGCATCGACGGGACCGGCGTGGTGCCGGTTTATCGAAAGTACCGGATAACGGAGAGTTATATCTACTGAGGCTATTTTTAACAAAGAGACTCCAGGCAGCACGGGAGAATCAACTCCTGCTACTGTAGTGTTTCGGACTTCCGACAGCGCCAGGAGGCCGAGTAGTGGCACTTTTGAAAAGTACCCCTACTGACTAAATCGGCGTTCGCGGACTCGGACTCGGGATCGGCAACATTGCCGGTTATTTGAGAGGAGTTTTCGGAGCACTCGCCGTTCGCGGAGACTCGACTGCGACTCGGCAACATTGCCGGTTATTTGAGAGGAGTTTTCGGAGGATGATTTTTGCCGGTTAAGCGAGAATTCCGGATATTTGGGTGCCGGATAAACGAAAGTTTCCTGTATAAGATTAAGCATTTTTATTCAAAATGATTTATTCTTATGTTATAACCATTTTTTTTTATACTAGTAAATTTTCACGAGAAAAATTCAAGTGGGCTCAAACCAATTTCGCAAATTTTTTGGAGCAGTTTGATTGGTGCAGTTCTTTGTTTTATTCGTAGATTTATCAGCCATGATCATATTGAATGGCTCGAAGGGCCAAATGGCCTACTCCTGCTCCTATTTTTCTATGTTTCTATGTTCACTTTTCATGCTTGAATTGTTGTTTTCATGTATCCTTAGTAGTTTCTCATTAGACGTTTATCTACCTACTTGATTCATGTTTAATTCATAGATCCTGTATCTATTCAATCCTGATTTTCTGTTTTATGAATATAAAATTTCAAACCATCAGTAATGAAATTTGTATATACAGATGTGATGAACAATGTGCATACCCTTTTTAATGTAGAATATAGATTGCCATACAGTAGCACTATACCTAATAACTCATTGTGTGTTACATAATACATTAGACGAGTGTTATACCCTGTAGCACACAATGGGCTAGAAATTGGGTGCCTTTGCGCCTCCGTGGGCGCTAACGGGGCGCAAATGGCTTTGCAACCGGGCGTGGTGCTGACATAGACTCCAGTTTTGCGGCGGCGCTACGGCATTGCACCCCGATCTCCTTCGCCCGGAGATCATGACGTCATCACCATGCACATCGTCCTGGACCCAAAATTGACTTTCGCCCCCTACACTCTCGCTGGTCAATAACACCGACAGCTGCAGGAGGCGTGCGGCCGGCCACTTCGGGGGGCAATGATTAAAGGCCGAGGTAAGTAAAAAAAAAACTTACCTTTCCTGTTGACGTTTTTTCCGCAGATTCCTGCCCGCGATCGATCAGCCTGACACTCTGGTTGAGTGCCGGGCTGATCGCGCTGGATCACGGCTGCCTTGGTGGTCCAGGTAGGTAATTTTTCTATTGCAGAACCTGCAGCGATGGCCCTTTCCTTTAAGGGAGGGAAGGAGCCTTTGAACGCGGCAGCGCTGCGCGGCCCAGTGTGCAGCGTTACTGAAGTCACCGCCCCACCTGCGCTTCAAGAAGGAAGTGGAGTGCTTGATTTAGTGCTCCACTTCCCTCTTGGGCGCTAAAACTCAATTTCGCGGTCGCCGGCGCAAAAGTTAACGCCCAGGCGATGTTAGCGCCCCAAAATGGTCGATACCGAGTTTTCCCCCAGTGTGTCAGTGAATTGTACCAAGTAACACACAGTGTAATGTAATATACATATACAAGAGCATTATGCACAGGAGCACATAGTGTGTTTTCTCATTAATACTAATGGATCTCTTGTGGTATTCATAGTGCTTCACAGAATATCTTGTTTTATAATGACAGGAGCATTATACTAAGTAACAGAAAACTTATTTCAATACAGGTAATCTCACTTGGCATTGCACGAAAAGACTTATTTCTCCCTTCCCATATTGCCCCTGAGTCCTGGGCTGTGGCAACAGTGGGAATGGCTGCACAGAGTCTGACAGCACTGAGGAGACTCCTGGAATCTGGAAAAACTGGGGAGAAGGTTGTCAGAGTTTGGCAGCATTGTGGGGGGTCTTAGAGTCCGGCAGCACTGGGGTGGGGCGGGGGGACTGGGTCTCCGGGTCCAGCAGCACTGCATGGGGGACTCGAGGCTGGCAGTAGGAGATGGGTCCTGGGTGGTGGTAGGGGGCTAGGTGGGGTGGTTCTGGTGGAACAGGTGGCAATCCCAGATCTGGCAGCATTGGAGGCATTCTTAGAATCTGGCAAAAATGGGCCGTGAACCAGTGCTTCAACCTGTCCTTGACCCTCAGCAAAACCTCAGACCCGTTCAAGGCTCTGCCCGCACCTTCCCCACTTCTTATTAGACCCGGTTCCCATCTTGAATATGCTTTCAGCAACTCTTTATGACAAATACAGCACAAGCGCATTTAGTGTTGAAAAATGAAGACAAGCCAGCAGGCTCTGGAAGGCCAGGAATGATGGGCAAATAGCACATCAGCTTGGGGTAGGCCAGAACAGGCCAGGATTGTCCAGGAATAGATTGCGACAGGTCGGCAATGATGTGCAACAGTTTGAGGTAGACCACAAACTCCAGTCCCCGGCCTATGACCGAGGCTTCTGGAGGCTGAGCCTCTCAAATCCATTTTGACAGGAGTTGGGGAATTTTATGGCTGTTAAATGTTGTGTTTTAAAAAAAAATAATCTTTATATGTTAGCTCTGTTATAAATTGTATGAATTACACTTTTACCTGGGTGTAGTTAAAGAGGGTGAGGGGGAAAAGTGGTAAATGGATTTTTTTTTTTGGTTCACCTACTCCTTTCTGTAGCCATAACTTATTCAAATCTTAAGTCTGCACAACACAACCTCCTGTTGTCATGCTTTAGTCGCATTTTTTAATGCCAACTTTTCCTTTAATGAAAGGGAAACTCGATCAGGTTGTATAATGGGCAACCGTCAGATTTCTGTCCATATCCAGAGTGAGGTGCCAGGCAATGACCTCGTTGGTGAGGTGACCTTGTAATGAGGTCATGCACTTGTGGGTTGATTTTTAAATTAGCTTCCAGAAATCCAGTCCAACATGATGGAGATATTGAGGTAAGATTTTGAGGTTGTGCTCTCGGCCAACAATCCTGCAGCATGCACGACCTCCACACCCCAACTTCCCAATATTCTCTCCTGGTGGCTGAAGCTCCACACCGGGAGCCTAAATTTGTAAAATCTAGAGTATAATTTTATGGGATCAAGTGTAAAAATATGACATAATTAATCATGGGATACTCCAGTGAGAACGGTAGTCAGGCATACCACGCCCTCCAACATCGGCGCACTGTGGCTGCAGTGTGTACTATCTACAAGAATCACTACAGCAACTCACCAAGGCTTCTTCAGCAGCACCTCCCAAACCCGTAACCACCACGACCTAGAAGGACAAGGGCAGCAGGTGCATGGGAGCACCACCACCTGCAAGTTTCCCTTCAAGTCACACACCATCCCGACTTGGACATATATCGCTGTTCCTTCATCGTCGCTGGGTCAAAATCCTGGAATTCTTTACCTAACAGCACTGTGGGAGTACCTTCACCACACGGACTGCAGTGGTTCAAGAAGGTCCACCACCACCTTCTCAAGGACAACTTCAACAGGGCGACACCAACAAAACTATGACATCACCTGTTTGCTGCTACCTGACAGATGCCCCTCAAATGTTAGTGTTCACCTAATTCGCACAATACTATTACAGGAGCAAGGCAGGGGGCTAAGAGGAACATTTCGAGCATCAGAGAGCATTCTTCTCCCCAAATGCTATGGTACTAGTCACCTAGTGCTACCCCTACAAGATAACTTGAAATAAAGATTTCAGAAAGGCTTGTGCCATCCCTTTAATTGCATCAGGTACAAATACTGACAACAATCTGCCAACATACAGTGGGTGTGAGAGGAAAGGTGAGCCAACAATATCCACACAACTACACTTGGTGCAATAGCTAAGGTTACATATGCTTCCCAATGAGCAGTTATGGTTTAGTTTCTTACAAATAATGATATAACATCTTACTGGGCTTGCCTGACTAAACATTGACTGCATGAGAATGGTTCTGTCGTCATACCCCTAGCCCTAATAAAAACCTGATGTTTCTTCAGCATATTTATTTCCACATTACATCTCCTGAGCAATCCAGCCAATAAAATGTTTTTGATATGTTTGTTGCAGTTAGATTTTCCCACTACCGATGAGCAAATTATTTGGATTTGAAGGACTTTGTTCTTTGATGTGGTTACTTTGGGCATTATGTCAGATAGCTTTCAAACTGAAATAACACTACTACTGGCTTGTGGGGAAAAAAACTGGATGAAAAGATGAACCACATCAAAGGACCAGTTCTCTTTTTTTCCTCTCCACACCCACCCACACCGTCTCCCATTCAAACTGTTCAAAAACCTCTATTTCACACAAATTACAAGGATCCTTACAGCTATTGTGAATACTTTTGAAGCAAAACTGTACTCTCACTTTAATGATGGTCACAATTTGTAATAATGCTGTGGTTTACAACCAGATCACATTAGTTTGAGTTAGTGAGAAATCTCAATTTTAAAATGCATGTAGTCAAGACAAAACTTATCAGTTGTTACAAGTGCATTCAGCAACATATTTTATGTCCGAATCTCCACTCCAGCATTCTTTCTACAAGATATATATACTGTCAGTCAAATGCATCTCTTTTGGTGAGAACATTTCCTTTCCTATAAGCATAAGTATGTCAGAAAGATAGTTTTACAAAAGGGCTCTACAGGTCTCATGGAAAGCTCCATTTGGAATATATCCCTTTGTTACCAGTGTAACAACAACAACAACTTGCATTTATATAGCACCTTTAATGTAGTAAAATGTCCCAAGGTGCTCCACAGGAGCGTAATCAGACAAAAAATTCACACTGAGCCGAAGAAGGAGACATTAGGATAGGTGGGATTTAAGGATCGTTTTATGAAGTGGAGAGGTTTCGGGAGCGAATTCCAGAGCTCAGGGCCTAGACGGCTGAAGGTACAGCCGCCAATGGTGGGGCGAAGGAACCAAATAGTCTAGCCAGATTATGATGTTAAAGCATCAGTAGCTTCACTTTTTGCAGACCTTTATTTATTTAACAATACGCAATGTCAGGAAGAAAATTGGGTCGCATGCAACATTTGCAGCAGATGTTACCTTAATGAAAATAGAGCATAGCTCCAATCCCTCCCCAAACACTGTTGGTCCACCAAACACTTTTCTGTGAAGAAAATGCCCTTCATAAAGGCTAATTGTTTTGAGTCTTTCACTGACGTTACCATACTTGGATCAGCAAATATTGCGAGCTAGGGCTCACTGGTGTGTGTATGGCATGCATGCAGTGCTCCAACAATCTGCTTGTATTCTCAGTGGCCTTTAGTAATACTTTAAAAAAAAATTCTAACAAAACAATCTTGCATCCTTCATTTGGTTTGTCCACATTTAAGTCTTTTCTCAGTCACCATGTCCACAATAAGCAACGTTGATAGATCCTACACCTTCATGTTAGATTTGTAAGGAGTCGATACTGCACCAACAGCTAATAAGACAAAGCAGTCACTACGTTGATTCGTGCATTGGTTTGTTTAGTGTATGAGAAATGAGTTGCTGTTAAATAAACCAGATAAGCATTCAGACCGAAGATACAGGCAGCAGTGGTGTTGCTGTTACGATATCTATGGTAACCACTTATGACAGACAGGGTCTATATACACGAGCTATATGTATGAAATGTCTTATGCCTTCCACTAGATTACATGCATTGCTCAGCAGCAACAAGCTCACAATACGAGTTAAGCCTACCTACAGCAAACGGGCATAATTCCAACATGTGTATGGCCAACAGCAGTGAAATAAAATGAACACAGTGCATGCATTCTGCTTCATACAGCTGTTCCCTTCATCTCTTTTTTTTGTTGTAAGTTTTTTTTTTAATTTGCTCATGGGATGTGGGCGTCGCTGGAAAGGTCAGCATTATTGCCCATCCCTAATTGCCCTTGAGAAGTTGGTGGTGAACCGCCGCCTTGTACTACTGCAGTCCTTTTTTATAGCAGTTTCATACAACTAAGTGTTTTGCTAGGCCATTTCAGAGGGCAGTTAAGAGTCAACCACATTGCTGTGGGTCTGGAGTCACATATAAGCCAGATCAGGTAAGGACGGCAGATTTTCTTGCCGATAGGGCATTAGTGAACCAAATGGGTTTTTACGACAATCCGGTAGTTTCATAGTCACCATTACTGATACTAGCTTTTTATTCCAGATTTATTTAATTTACTGAATTTAAATTCCCTAGCTGCCGTGGTGGGATTTGAACTCGACTCCTGATCATTAAGTCCAGGCCTCTGGATTAACTAGTCCAGTAACATAACCACCTTGCTAGCGTACCTATAAGTGTTTAATATGCCCAAATATTATTGACGTCTTTATGTAGCCAAAGCTGCTTCCTGTCATTATCCTATCTACTTATCTGAATTTGTTCTCGCCTAACCCTGTTTATAGTGAGATCAGTTGTGCTTTTTAAAGGAACGTGCATCTCTTGTCGCACTCATGCTGAATTGGTTCTATTTATTTTGCCACTGTATGGATTCAGAACATTCCCATAGTTAACACATTCGTCTGCAATGTCCAATGACAGTCCTTTACAATAATTATTTAACGGGCATTGTCTTCTACTAAAATATTTTACAGACATATAAACACTAGGCTGAAGCTGTAACAAGGACAGATGTCTCACGAGTTTGACCCTGACTGCTGGTGGGATCACAAGAAAATATGCTGGACTGTAATGGACAACTCACAAATTTTCCATAGCCTAAGGTACGCTCCAACAATGGTTAGTCAACAGTGCTTCTGCATTTGAATGTCTAAGTACAAGGTGCAGTGTTTCAGGGGAAAGGGTTCCATTGCTCAGGAGAGGCAGTGTATGAATCCAAGGGATACACACAATGTTGCTGTTGATGCAGTGATGTTATTGTTTCATTTTCTAGCATCTGTCATGTGATCTTATCCCAGTGGATATTCGAAGATGTCCAGAGGGAATCCCTCGCTACATACCTCGCAAAGGCTCTGGCAGAGATAGCCGTCCATGTCACGGCCAGCACTGTGGTGCCAAGGTCGTTCCTCCAGTGCCGAAAGAAACTTAATAGCCTCACACGTCAGGTCAAGGTGAGTGAAGGCTTCAGCAAATGCCAGATCCTACCCCAAGCCTCACACGCTACTCAATGCACCACACCCCAAGCAGTCACCTACCAACAATCTCTACCTATCACCACTCACACCTCACAATCAGAGGTTCACTTCACCCTCACAACCTTACTGCAACACTCACACCCACATCTCACACCTTGCACACACTGACAGCTATTAAATTATGACAGGCACATCACCCAAACACATTGCACCACACTTACTCACACACTTCTCTTTCTCTTACAGGCCAAGGTCGCACATAACCGGAAGGAGCAGCGGCAGACAGGCCGGGGGGGGGGGGGGGTGCAGGTGACATCCACCACCTTAGCCAGCTGGAAGAGAGAGTGCTGGACAGCAGATCATAGAGGCCATGGCAACTGGTGAGGTTGAACCCCTTGGGGACAACAACGGTATGCTCATTCCTAATCCTTCATCTCAAATCCAACTTCTCCCTCATCCCACAATCTCTTCTCACTTTCAAGCTGCTGATATTGTATGCATGGATATCTTGCTTCTCCCCACCCCGTCCGCCCCACCCTCACCATAGCCCGACTCTTGTGCCGTTCTGCTTTCAGATAATCAACCACAAGCGCCAGACCAGCCTGTCCCCGAGGCGATGCAGGAGAGCGAGGGGGGAGAAGACACAGCGTCACTGCATCTGTCACTCGCAGACACCAGCTCAGAAACTGGCACTGCGTGTACTTTTAGAGGCCAGTGTAGTAGCGGGATCTGCACAGGGTGAGGCACCGGGCACGAGTGGGCTACAGCAAAACCAGGGGGAAAGGGTAGCTCGGGGGCCAGCTCCCCGAAGGACGAGTTCGCGCGCGAGTTCTGCTGCACACGACTCCGATGAGGACCTCGATGGGGCAGCCCTCAGAAGAAGGATGATAGGCATGCACACCGAATTGCTAGGTGCAATGGCAAGCATGCCAGAGAGCTTCTTGGCAATGTCGAGGAGTATGGAGGAGTCCGCCTCCAACATTGCACGGGGTTTTGCACAGAGCTTGGAGCCCAGGATTTCCAGGCTGGAAATGATGGAAAACTCCTGAAGAGACCGTGTGGACCCACACATGATGCTGCATGTGGTGGGCGATGTCGTGGCTGCCATTGCAGCACAGGCAGAAGCAACCCAACATCTTAGTGCTGCAGCGGAAGCGCAAACCACTCTCATGAAGTCTCCGCTTGATGCCAGCAAAGCTCACACTGCTCTCATGCAGTCTCAGCTTGATGCCATAAATGCTCAGACCGCCGTCAGGTAGTCTCATCTTGATGCCATGCAAACTCAGACTGCTCTCATGCAATTTCAGCTTGCTGCCACCCAAGCTCAGACTGCTGCCGTCGTGGCTGGGTTTATCACTGTCGACCGGGGCTTGCAGGGTGTCGCAGCATCCCAGCAATCTGTGCTCCAGCAGATTGCTAGGAATCCTCAGGCGCCACCCCAGGGGGAGTGGCAGTGGGTCAGTGGAGCAGGACCCTGCTGTCCTCTCTCAAGATGACAGCATTCCTGTTCCCACCACTGCCACTCCGCCATTGCCCTTGCCGCTGCCTGTCAGTTAGCCAGCCCAGACTGCTGCCGCCCATGCCGAGGTGGTGCAGTCTGCAGCCGGGCCTTCTGAGGCCAGAGCTGCTCGAGGTCATCCTACTCTAGACAGAGTAGATAGAGAGAAACTGTTCCCATTAGCGGAAGGGTCGAGAACCAGAGGACACAGATTTAAGGTGATTGGCAGAAGAACCAAAGGTGACATGAGGAAAAACATTTTTTCACGCAGTGAGTGGTTAGGATGTGGAATGCACTGCCTGAAAGGGTGTTGGAGGCAGACTCACTCGTGGCTTTCAAAAGGGAATTGGATACGTACCTGAAGGAAAAAAAATTGCAGGGCTACGGGGAAAGGGCGGGGGAATGGGACTAGCTGAAGTGCTCTTGCAGAGAGCCGGCACGGGCTCAACAGGCCGAATGGCCTCCTTCTGTGCTGTAACCATTCTAGGATTCTATTCTATAAGGCCATCCTTCCCCATGGATACTCAGCAGCCTTCCACCTACTATGCTGTAGTCACTGGGGGAGCACTTCGTAGGAGCACTAGAACAGGAAAGGGCACCCGAACGAAAGGCACTATGGGATTGCACAAGGGTGATTAGTTCATAGTGTAAGTGTAAATATGTGTGAATTGATTTTGGATAAATTTATGAATTTTGTTTGGAATCTTGTGGTGGCTCTCATTTCAGCTTTGTGCCCAGGAGGATGCTGTGATATTCTGTGACACAGGGATGGTATGATGGGGATGTAGTGAGCAACGGGGATCTGGGGTTTCATTCATTGGAATCGGAGTCTGATGAAACGTACATGGACAGCCCGTCCGGAAGAGGGATTGGCTGCCTGCCTCCTCCCTCCCTTCTCGTCCTCTTCCTCCTCTTCCTGCTGTCCCTCGTCCTCCTCCTGAGGTGGTTCCGCAATCCCTGCTAGCAAGGGCAGTGCCCTCATGATGGCCAAGTTGTGAAGCATGCAACAGACCGCCACGAAATGGGACACCAATCCAGAATGTACTGAAGGCTCCTCCCGAGCAGTCAAGGCAGTGAAACTGTTGCTTCAGTAGCCCGATGGCCTGCTCGATGATGTTTCTGGTGGAAGCATGGCTCTCAATGTATGAGTGCTGGGCACGCGTGTTGGGGTTGCTGGGGGGAGTCATGAGCCAGGTGCAGAGCAGATAGCCCTTGTCTCTGAGCTGCCACCCTCGAGTTTGTTGTGGTGGCTGGAAGATTGCCGGAGGACTGATGCAGGATGAAGGCATCATGGCTGCTACCAGGATAGAGGGCATTGACCATCAGAAAGTGTTGGGCATGGTCGCACACCAACTGCATATTAAGTGAGTGGTAGCCTTTGTGGTTATGGAAGATTTCAAGATTGTTATACGGCGCCCGCAAAGCCATGTGGGTGCAGTCGATGGCGCCATGCACCATGGGGAAGCAAGCCCGCTATCCTGGCAAAGCCACATGCGCGCTCATCCTGCTTCTCTCTGCTCAGAGAGAAGACAACGTAGTCCCTTCTCCTGGTGTAGAGCCTCAGTGAGCTCCCAGATGCAGCGATGGGCGGCGAACTGTGAGATGTTAGCTATGTCTCCTGCTACAGACTGGAAGGATCCGCTGGCAAAGAAATTGAGGGCCACAGTGACCTTGACTGCCACTGAGAGAGCTGTGTTCACCCTGCTGTCAGGCTGCAGGTCTGGTTGCAGGAGGTGGCAGAGTTCTGTGACCACCTCCTTGGTGAGAGCCTCCTATTACACTACTCCTCGCTTAAATGGATATAAGAGAAGTGCTCTCAGAAGACCCTAGGTGGATAAGGCCTCCTGTTGAGAGCACTCCTGGCCCTCCTGCTCCTCCGTTTGCACGCATCTTCTCCCCTTCTTCGCTGCCTCTGCTCCCCCTCCCGAAGATACTCGAGCGCGAGGGGGACTGCCAGTACAGCCCCATGACTGTGAGCAAGTGTTGTGAGCAGAAGCCTTTCAATAATAACGACAGCGTTCTCCACTTGCAACAACACTCCCTGTTACCTTAGAACCTTGAAAGAAGTTTAGAAAGCTGGTGGAGTTGCAGAAAGATGCATAGAGCCAGTCACACTGCAGAATTGCTGAGGATCCCTTTAAATACCGCTGCTGGAGCCTCCTTCCTGCTTGTCAATGCTTGCTCAGCTCGTTGCAAGGAAGGTAAGTTGAACAGCGAACTATAAACGTGCAGATCGGGCGTCAAATGAGGGTTGCACACTCACTGACGTCACGATCTGCATCATCTCCATAATTTTAACGATCGCTGCTATCGGCAGCGCTGCCGACCATCCGAAAATGGCAGCCGCCGTGCGACCCGCCAGCAGCTGGCGCAAGAGCGGCAGCTGTCATTTCTTCGCCCGAATCTGGCGGTAATGGGTGCCAATTAAACCCCCGCTAGGCCATGATGTCTAATCTATGCTAAGTTAGCCAAACTTAACTTTGGCAGCAGTTAGGACTCTACAAGTCAAGAGTGTGATGGAAATCTCTCCCACTTGCTTGGATGAGTGCAGCTGCAACAATACTCAAAAAGATCAACACCATCCAGGATGAAGCAGTCCTCTTGATTGGCACCTCATCAACCAGCTTAAACATCTACTCCCTTCACCATTGGTGCACCGTGGCTGCAGTGTGTTCTATTTACAGAATGCACTGCAACAACTCACCAAGGCTTCTTTAACAGCACCTCCCAAACCCGTGACCTCTACCACCTAGAACACATTGGAACACCATCACCTCCAAGTTCCCCACCAAGTCATACACCATGCTGATTTGGAACATATATTATTGTTCCTTCATGGTTGCTGAGTCAAAATCCTGGAACTCCCTACCTAACAGCACTGTGGGAGTACCTTCACCACACGGTTCATAGTTCAAGAAGAAGGTTCACCTTCAAGGGCAACCGGGGGTGGGCAATAAATGCTCGCCCTGCCAGCGACGCCCACATCCTAAAAATTATTTTTCTTTTTAAATTGGAGTCAATGCTCCTGGACTGGGAAGCGTGGGAATTTAGCCATTATCATGGGGCACCACATCTTCTGGAAAGTGCAAGCGTTTCAATGTAAGGTGGAAAACAGAATCAGGCTCAGCTGTGATGCCCTCCACCGTTGAAATGGCTGCCAACACTCACTGTCCTGGTGCACAAATAAAGAATGGCTATTCAAGGTACTGGAGTGCTGCAAGTGTCTGTGGAACTCTACTACCAGAAGAGTCAGTCCCTTTGGGAGGTGGATGGAGGGGGAAGCATTCTCAACATTGAGTTGGCAGCAGCTCAGCACCAGACTAGAAGAAGGAAAGAGGCCATCCATTATGTGAGATAGGAAGGCATAGCTGTCTGTCCTCGGACAGACAATATCTGAAAAAGACATGTTGATGAGGGAACGGAAATTTTGAGCGTCTGAGATACTGTAAAATTGACTCTGGTAAATATGGAATGAAGTCTACTTAGCCATTAGCCTGTTGAGTATGTTAATCCTCAACGACAGTAATTTGTATATGAAAACAGCTTACAATTTATGTAAATAGCCCAGTAATCATACCTCCTGAGGATAATGTCTGGTCTGACTGTGAGCAGCTTCAGGGTGCACAGAATCTGTGTCTGTGTGATATAACAATTTAGAGATATCTGCAAATGAACTTCAATTACAGCCATTTGAATGGTGGATAATACTACCTGATTTACGCCAATAAATATACATTTAATTTTACACTAGCAGATCTCGTAAGTCATTGCTTATGGTCATTTGGTGGATATGCTATTTTATAACACTAGGGGCTAAAAATTGAGTCGCGCCCCCTTTGGGGCGCTAACTTCGCCGGGGCGCTAAAAGTAGTGTCTAATCTATGCTAAGTTAGCCAAACTTAACTTTGGCAGCAGTTAGGACTCTACAAGTCAAGAGTGTGATGGAAATCGCTTGCTTGGATGAGTGCAGCTGCAACAATACTCAAAAAGCTCAACACCATCCAGGACGAAGCAGTCCTCTTGATTGGCACCTCATCAACCAGCTTAAACATCTACTCCCTCCACCATTGGTGCACCGTGGCTGCAGTGTGTTCTATTTACAGAATGCACTGCAACAACTCACCAAGGCTTCTTTAACAGCACCTCCCAAACCCGTGACCTCTACCACCTAGAACACATTGGAACACCATCACCTCCAAGTTCCCCACCAAGTCATACACCATGCTGATTTGGAACATATATTATTGTTCCTTCATGGTTGCTGAGTCAAAATCCTGGAACTCCCTACCTAACAGCACTGTGGGAGTACCTTCACCACACGGTTTACTTTTAGCGCCCCGGAAAAATTGGCACCCCCGCGCTGGAAATTGAGTGGTTGCACCCCAAGAGGGAAGCGGGGCGCTACTGGAAGCGCCCCGCATCCCTCTTGGTGCGCTGCGAGTCAATATCGTGGCGCTACGTGCTGCAGCACGTTGCGCCGCAGTATTGCAGGCCTTCCTCTCCTTCTTAAATGGGAGGGGCCTTGTACAGCGTTACCCGGGGCCCAGCTGGGCCCCCGGGGATCGGGAGTGCCGGCAAAAGAGCCCGACACTCAAGAGAAGTGCCAGGCTCTTGGAGCGCAGCCGGCGCTCCGCGGGGGGAGGGCGCTTCAGGAGGCCGGGGACGGGAGCACAGGCAGGTGCTGGCAGATGGCCAGCAAAAAAAATGGCCGTCCCACACTTCGCCTTTAAATAGCACCTCCCCGGCCGCAGGTAGACCCCCTGACCCCGTCGGACATAGCGTCCGGCGGTAAGTCAGGGGGCGCTCCCGAAGATCGCGGCCGGGGTGCTGCACACGGCGGTGATGTCATCGCTGGTGGCGCAGCGCCGTGGGGCGCTACCGGTTGGCACCGCCGCTCACCTCCCGCTGAATTTTGCGGGAGGCTAGATGCTTTGCGGTCCGTTAGCATCCTCTTTGCTAACGGGAAGCACAAAGCAACCCAATTTTTCCCCCTAGGAGTGTTAGAACTTATGCCATGTTGGGTATAATATCAAGGCAATTGATTCTGTTTTTAATGCATGATATTCTGGGATTTCTACTGGTGCTTTGGGCATCAAATTCTGCTGACTGTCCATTATTCTGTGAAAACCATAAATGAGTGGGAATTATTTTGAATATATTCCTTTTACCTATGTATTTTGTATCTCCTAGCATTTTCAAAGCTGAGGATGCACAGCAAGATGGTAACACAAGATGTAGCAGTGGGAGATAGGTAGCTGGTACTTGGCAGTACTGGGGAGGTGGAGGGAGAGGGGGTTTAGTTGCAATGAGTAAAGACATTAGGGTAGATTTTCAACTTGTTGCCGAGGCCTAAAGCTGGCGATGCAGATTGGCCGAGCATCATCAAATCAGATGGTTTCTATAACGATCAGCCAATTCACAACGCCAGATTTACGGCAATGCAGCAAGTTGAAAAGCTAACCCATTGTGCCACTCTTTCTGTCTGCCTTTTCTCTCTCAACTTGGCACACTTCCTGAACTAAATGATTTGTTTATATTTAAAGGGGTAGTTTAAACCTAGTGAAATTCACCATTCAGTTTGTACAGAGCGGGATTAAAATGAAGTGTTCTTAAACAGAGTGTTTTATTTGGGAATTTGGAAAGAGTGGGAATGCGGAGAAGAGGGTGAAGGAGTTACTGATTTTTGCCTACACTACTTGTAGTGCTTTGTGTTACCGGTAGATATTTAATTTCAGTACCCTTAACTTAATCTAGATCAAGTAAGTAGTCAAGAAACTACACTGTAAACTATGTTACCTAATTACAAATTTAATTAAATTTAATTAAATAAAACAAGGTCATATAGGGATGGCAGTGCAGGCGGTGTGCTGCAACTGCAGCATGTGGGAGTTTGTGGAGAGCATTGTGATCCCAGACAACCACGTCTGCAGGAAGTGCCTGCATCTTGAGGAACTTCAGCTCAGAGTTTTTGCGCTGGAGTCTGAGGTGCAGACATTGCGGGGCATCAGAAAATTAAAGACGCATGTAACAAGGGTAATACAGTAATGATGGGGGACTTTAATCTACATATAGACTGGGCAAACCAAATTTGCAGTAATAGAGTGGAGGACGAATTCATGGAATGTATACAAGATAGTTTTCTAGATCAGTATGTTGAGGAACCAACTGGGGAACAGGCTATTTTAGATCTAGTATTGTGCAACGAAAAAGGGTTAATTAATAAACATGTAGTAAAGGGGCCTTTAGGGAAGAATGACCTTAATATGATAGAATTTTATATTGAGTTTCAAAATGATTTAGTTAAATCTGAAACTAGGGTCTTAAATCTAAACAAAGCAAACTACGTAGGTATGAGGGGCGAGTTGGCTAAGGTAGATTGGGAAACTGCATTAAAAGGTATGACAGTAGAGAAGCAATGGCTAGCATTTAAAGAATGAATACATAATTTACAACAAATATACATTCCTTTAAGGCACAAAAATCCCACAGGAAAAGTGGTCCAACCGTGACTAACAAGAGAAGTTAAAGATAGTATTAGATCAAAGGAAGAGGTTTATAATGTTGCCAAAAAGAGTACGAAGCCTGAGGATTGGGAGGATATTAGAGTTCAGCAAAGGAGGTCCAAGAAATTGATAAAGAAAGGGAAAACAGAATATGAGAGTAAACCAGCGAGAGACATAAAAACAGACTGTAAAAGCTTCTATAGGTATGTAAAAAGTAAAAGATTAGCAAAAGTAAAGGGTCCCTTACAGGCTGAGACAGCAGAAATTATAATGGGAAAAATGAAATGGCAGAGAAATTAAACAAATACTTTGTTTCTGTCTTCACGGAAGACGACGCAAAAACTTCCCGGAAATAATGGAGAACCAGGGGTCTAGCGAGAATGAGGAACTGAAAGAAATTAGTATTAGTAAAAAAAAATAGTACTGGAGAAATTAATGGGACTGAAAGCCGATAAATCCCCTAGACCTGATGGCCTACATCCGAGGGTTTTGAAAGAGGTGGCTATAGAGATAGTGGATGCATTGGTTGTCATTTTCCAAAATTCCATAGATTCTAGAACAGTTCCCGTGGATTGGAAGGTAGCAAATGTAACCCTACTATTTAAGAAAGGAGGGAGAGAGAAAATGGGGAACTACAGACCAGTTAGCCTGACATCAGTAGTAAGGAAAATGCTAGAATCTATTATTAAGGACGTGGTAACAGGGCACTTAGAAAATAATAATAGGATTGGGCAGAGTCAACATGTTTTTATGAAAGGGAAATCGTGTTTGACGAATCTGTTACAGTTTTTTGAGGTTATAACTAGCAGAATAGATAAGGGGGAACCAGTGCATGTGGTGTATTTGGATTTTCAGAAGGCATTCGATAAGGTGCCACACAAGAGGTTCTTAAACAAAATTAGGGCTCATGGGATTGGGGGTAATATACTAGCATGGATTGAGGATTGGTTAACGGACATAAAACAGAGAGTAGGGATAAACGGGTCATTTTTGGGTTGGCAGGCTGTAACTAGTGGGGTACTGCAAGGATCAATGCTTGGGCCTCAGCTATTCACAATCTATATCAATTATTTGGATGAGTGGACCAAATGTAATATATCCAAATTTGCTGATGATACAAAGCTGGGTGGGAATGTAAGTTGTGAGGAAGATGCAAAGAGGCTTCAAGGAGATATAGACAAGCTAAGTGAGTGGGCAAGAACATGGCAAATGGAATATAATGTGGAGAAATGTGAAGTTATTCATTTTGGTAGGAAAAATAGAAAAGCAGAGTATTTTTTAAATGGTGAGAGATAGGGAAATGTTGGTGTTCAGAGGGACCTGGGTGTCCTTGTACACGAATCACTGAAAGTTAACATGCAGGTACAGCAAGCAATTAGGAAAGTAAATGGTATGTTGGCCTTTATTACAAGAGGATTTGAGTATAAGAGTAAAGACGTCTTACTGCAATTATATAGGGCCCTGGTGAGACCACACCTGGGGGGTAAAATTCAGTATCGCCCCATTTGGGGCGCAATTATCGGCCGGGCGCAAAGATTAGCGCCTGGCGCTAATTATCGCCTCCAACTGCAAACTTGGCTTTTATCGCCCCTGGAGGTAATTGGAGCGCTAAATCAGGCGCTTCACACTTGTCTTAAGGCGCAAAGGCCAAGGAGCGAGGCGCTACCTCAGAGCGCTGGCGAAGCTCATGTGATGTCAGTCAGCAATGGAACAGAGACACAATGGCGCTGGCCAGTTCTTAAAAGGGAGGGTTGATCTTGCTCTCCATCCACATCCTGCTCATTGCAGCTTTGAATCTCAGCCTGGAGAGACCTGTACATCAAATCTGCTGGAAAGTACAATGGAGAGAACCAGGGAAAGAGCTCAGAGTGCAGCCCCCACAGTCTCTTCTAAATAGATGCAAGGAAGGGCAAATCAAAATGAACCTGCAAAGTGCTGCTCAGTACCCAAAACTCCTTCACACAGCGTTGAATCTCTCCAGAAGTCTCTCTTGCTCTCTCTCTCAGAATGCGTGGTGCAAAAATGTCACCAACAAAAAAAGGCAGGAAGCGTTCGCCTTTAAATAGCGCTCCCCCAGTCCCTTCCTGACTGCAAAACGCTCCCCTCAACCTGTCGTTGCTAGCGGCAGGCGGTAAGGCAGGGGGCGCCACTCAATATCCGCTCCGGGGCGCTGCCGGGGCGTTGTGCACTCGACTGACGTCACAATCTGCCGGCGCAGGAGATCATGGCGGTAGTGTTTAGCGCCGCCGCAAAATATCTAGTTAATTTCGCGAGCGGCGCAAACATCGCCGCGCCCCTGTGCGCTAGTTGCTTTGCGCCCCATTAGCGTCCTCTTAAAGCACTAACGGGAGGCGCAATCAACTGAATTTTTCCCCCCTGGAGTATTGTGTACAGTTTTGGTCTCCTTACCTAACATAGAAACATAGAAGATAGGAGCAGGAGTAGGTCATTCGGCCCCTCGAGCCTGCTCCGCCATTTAATGAGATCATGGCTGATCATCCAAATTCAGTACCCTGTCCCTGCTTTCTCCCCATATCCCTTGATCCCTTTAGCCTTAAGAAATATATCTAACTCCTTCTTGAATATATTTAATGAATTGGCCTCAACTGCCTTCTGTGGTAGAGAATTCCACAGGCTCACCACTCTCTGGGTGAAGAAATTCCTCCTCATCTCAGTCCTAAATGGCTTACCCCTTACCCCTTAGACTGGCTTACCCCTTATCCCTGGTTCTGGACTCCCCCGCCATCGGGAACATCCTTCCTGCACCTAGTCTGTCTAGTCCTGTTAGAATTTTATAAGTTTCAATGAGAGCCCCTCTCATTCTTCTAAACTCTAGCGAATACAAGCCCAATCGTCCCAATCTCTCTTCACCAGGTGTCAGTCTGGTGAATCTTCGCTGCACTCCCTCCATGGCAAGAACATCCTTCCTCAGAAAACGCGACCAAAACTGCACACAATACTCAAGGTGTGGTCTCACCAAGGCCCTGTACAACTGCAGCAAGACATCCTTGCTCCTGTACTCGAATCCTCTCGCTATGAAGGCCAACATACCATTTGCCTTCTTAACCGCCTGCTGCACTTGAATGCTTACCTTCAGCGACTGGTGCACAAGGACTCCCAGGTCTCTTTGCACTTCCCCTTTTCCCAATCTATTGCCGTTCAGATAATAATCTGCCTTCCTGTTTTTGCCACCAAAGTGGATAACCTCGCATTTATCCACATTATACTGCATCTGCCATGCATCTGCCCAATCACCCAACTTGTCCAAATCATACTGGAGTTTCTCTGCATCCTCCTCAGAACACACACGCCCACCCAGCTTTGTGTCGTCTGCAAACTTGGAGATATTACATCTAGTTCCCTTGTCTAGATCATTACTGTAATATATATTGTGAATAACTGGGGTCCTAGCACCGATCCCTGCGGTACCCCACTAGTCACTGCCTGCCACTCGGAAAAAGACCCGTTTATTCCAACTCTTTGCTTCCTGTCTGCCAACCAGTTCTCTATCCAAGTCAGTACTTTACCCCCAATCCCATGTGCTTTACCTTTGCACGCCAATCTCTTATGCGGGACCTTATCGAAAGCCTTCTGAAAGTCCAAATACACCACATCCACTGGTTCTCCCTTATCTATTCTACCAGTTACATCCTCAAAAAATTCCAGTAGATTAGTCAAGCATGATTTACGTTTTGTAAGGCAAGGAAGGATATACTTGCCATAGAGGGAGTGCAACAAAGGTTCACCAGACTGATTCCTGGGATGGGGGGGATTGTCCTATAAGGAGAGATTGAGTAGACTAGGCCTATATTCTCCAGAGTTTAGAAGAATGAGAGGTGATCTCATTGAAACATACAAAATTCTTACAGGGCTTGATAGGGTAGATGCAGGGAGGATTTTTCCCCTGGCTGGGGAGTCTAGAACCAGGGGTCACAGTCTCAGAATAAGGGGTCGGCCATTTAGGACTGAGATGAGGAGAAATTTCTTCACTCAGAGGGTGGTGAATCTTTGGAATTCTCTACCCCAGAGGGCTGTGGAGGCTCAGTCATTGAGTAAATTCAAGACAGAGATCGATAGATTTTTAGATATTATGGGAATCAAGGGATATGGGGATAGTACAGGAAAGTGGAGTTAAGGTAGACGATCAGCCATGATCTTATTGAATGGTGGAGCAGGCTCGAGGGGCCAAATGGCCTACTCCTGCTCCTATTTCTTATGTTCTTATTCAAATCATTTTCAAAGGCACCCAAACTGAAATGTTGTTACATCTAAATATAGAGACACGAAGGGCTGGATTTTGCCGGCACTCAGAGGGCGGGTTTGGAGTCGAGTCAAAGGTTAAAATCGTTTTGATTGACGGCGGGTTGCGATCCTGTCATCACCCTGCCTCCAAACAATTTTCCCAAGTGTCAGGTCCCCGATTTGCGCATGAACCCGACACCTAGTGGTGGGAAGAGGATTAAAGGCAATTACCTGCCTATTAACAGGTAGTTGCTAGTAGTTGACAGGCTATTTTTGAATTTTGCCGCTTCTGGCTCGGGTTTCCCGACATCCGGACACCACGCCAGATAAGTGTGGTGTGCTGTGAGTCTGCTGTAATGTTTCTGGATTGATGACAGCTGCAGAAGTGGTGTGAAGTATCCAATGTTGCACTGGTGAGAGGTAAGTAAATGTTGTGAAATGCATTTTTAATACATTTACACATTTCTTTAGGTTACAAGTTTTGAAATCCATGTCCAGTGCCACCTCATTGGGAGAACCTCTCTCACCAGTGACAGATCGCTTCTGTCACCTCAACTGCAGCTGCCATCTATTGCAGCCTATGGAGGGAGTCATTGGAGCGCCTGGGTGCAAGAGCTCACCTTTGTACAGTGATGGTCAGTGTTTGCAGCACCTCAATGCTGTCAAACACTGAGAAATCAGCTGTCAAAAAAAAATTGTGCGTGGTCCCTTTAAGAAAATCGGCAGATGACGCGTCATCAAATTACGTCATCTGACCGGCTTCCTCTTAATTGGCCGGCAAGCCCGCAGGGTGGGCTTAACCAGGTCAATCAGCGTAAAATCACGTCTGTGAGCCGGATACAGTTGGGGGCGGTACTGGAAGCCGGAAACCACCTGACCCGCACCCAACCCGCCTCCATTGATAAAATCGTGGCCAATGGCTTTTCCACTGTGAAAAATAAATACAATAGAATGTTTATAATTTGAACTTAAACAAAAGCTGTAACATAATATTGTCATATTTGAAGCCTCTACATATTGGTGTGTTCACACACTCACACACGCGCACACGGCCTGCGTTTAACGTCTCATGCAAAAGACGGTACTTCTGACAGTGCAGCACTCCCTCAATACTGAAGTGTCAGCTTAATTTATGTGCTCAAGTCGCTGGAGGGGTACTTGAATCCACAACCTTCTGACTCAGAAGTAAGATTTGACATATTAACATATATAATGTCCAATAAAAAGTATAACTAACCCTGCTTATAATGATCTCACCGGCAAGACCCAATGCTTTGAATGGAAATCAGCCCTACTACAACAAACACTTGAGAAAGATCTACCCGAATTGACCTGGGTACAATGATAGAATTCAACCTGAGGCTAATTGTAAGGTGCATGACATATGCATTCGCTGCCTGATGAGATAGCCTGCCATCTGCACACAAACTGCATCGAGGCAATGGGTGTGAAGATACTGATTAAAAGATCGTCTTTGTCTCTGTAAACAAAACTTCAAATCTTCGATTAGCTGGACCATAAAGGAAAATCGCATGTCGCAATCTGCAAAGAACTCTGCTTAGCAAAGAGCCCTGTCACAACCATGTGCGCCAACAGGGGAAAAATCAAGTCTGCTATTGTCAAAGATGAATGCTAATCCAGGGAAAACAAATCTATACTGCGACTCATGAAGTTCTTGATGAAGGAATCGCCAGAGAGAGTAACATTCCAGTGTCAGAAAATGTGTTATGCGCAAAGGCTGAAAAATTTGCCAGTCATTACTTGGAATTGTGGTGCTTTTTGGACTCAAGAGAATCAGCGTGCATTGAGGAAAAGCACGAATAACATGAAGCAATCTATGCTGTATAGTGTTTTTTTACCAGAACTAAAATGATGTTCAATTCAAATTGGTTGATTCTTCATTTCTCTGACGCAAATTGCCAAACCCGACTATAGTAAACACCGTGACATAACAATCTACCGGTCTCAAGGCGGTTTGTTATAACGAAGTTCAGCTATAGTCACATGAGAGCTGATATCATGCGCTGCATAGCAGCCTTTTCTTGGTGGCCAACACAGTGTCCTTTTCCAAGTTAGGATGTTCACGGCTTCACCGAGAACTTAACTAATGAAACTCCGGCGGGGAGAAAGGGAAACACCCCTTCGCTACTGTAATCATCTCAAGCACCAGACAAATGAGGCTTTTTGAGCCTTCAGGGAAAAACTAATAAATTAATTAAAGACCTCTTATCTGCTGATTTACGCTGTTGGTACCTGCGGGTCAGAAAGGATTTTGTTCAGACTGAAAGGGTTACTCTATCCATTAAGCCTCAAACATTTTTGCGAAGAACAACATTGAATCCCAGCTGAAAATTATGACGAGCACCTCATCCACATCTGTACTCTATTACCACAGTGCATCAGCAGCCAATCAAGTTGAGAAAAACATCAACACCACTGATTTATGTCATCATATATGGTGCGCTGCCACTAATTACTCAGTAATATTAGCATTTGCTTGGCAGAAAGAAACTGCCCGAACTTAACCTATGAAATTTGAAAACTGCCCCAAAAGCTGATGTGTTTTTAAAGGGGTACCTCATGGGACAATGTATGGCAAAGCTATTTGATTGGCATGTCATTTTGCAAACAATGTAACCTACTTTCAAATCCATGGTTGTTGCATCATTTGCAGGTGATTTCCCTCTTTCCTCCCTCCCCCTGGAAAAGATCTGTCATGCATTTCAAAGGAGCTCCAGTTTCATGAGGGGATAAAAAAGGTTTGGCAAACCTTTACTCATTTGCTCAAAAAACACACAAATGCAATCATGCAAATTTCATCACAAACCATCGTCACACCATTTCCAACTACATTATTATTGATAAAGGCAATGCAGGTTTTTCTGGCTCTCCTACCCCACCAAATACTTATGTTGAGAAAGTGTCCCTTTAATAGGGTTGGTGGAAAAACTCTTGCATGCTAGCAAGTTTGGGGAAAACACATTTTTAAAAAAATCTTTAGACTATGAAGACTTGCATTTATATAGCACCTTTCACGACCTCAGGATGTTCCAAAGCACTTTACAGCCAATTAAGTACTTTTGAAGTGTAGTCACTGTTGTAATGTAGGGAAGCACAGCAGGCAATTTGCACATAGTAAGGTCCCACAAACAGCAGTGAGATAATGACCAGATAATCTGTTATAATGATGTTGGTTGAGGGATAAATATTGGCCAGGACATCATGTGCTACTTAAAACAAACACTAATATTACAGAAATAGAGATGTCAGGAGTAACTTTATGACAGTAATAATGATATACCGATACTGCCACAAGATGGCTTCAGCCTCGGGGAATAATGCTTGTGGGCTGGGAGGAGCAGGAGTGCTTCCTCCCAACCCCCCAAACTCCCCCACCATCAGCCTGGCCCTCCCCGGGGCCAGGGATCCGAACCCCCCAAGGATCGGACCACCCCCCGGGATCGTGACTCGGCCCACAGGGTCAGGGATCAGACCTCCGGGATCGCGACTGAGCCCCGGGGTCATGGATTGGACCCCCGGGGATCGTGACTCCGATCGGACTCCCCCCCGGGGATCAGATCCCAACTCCGGCCTTGGACCCCCCCCCCCCGCCCGCACTTACCTGTTGCTGTGGCCTCCTTGTCTGTGTTCCCCCACAAGACTGAAAAGGCAACCTGTTAATCACGCTGACTGCCGGGTTGGGAACCCGCCCCTGACGCCGTACGCACGCTGTGGAGTTACAGCGTGCCGTTTCCCGCTGTCTCCCGGGTCCCCCCAGCACCGTGCGGGTGGGACCCTGGAAAATCCAGCCCTATAAGTTTGTTTGCCTGCCTTCCCTCTCATCCATTCTCTTGTCTCTATTCTTTTCTGTGCTTTTTTTAATTTTGTTTTGTTTTTACAACTAATGGGAAACTGTGCCCTGCAGTGAATTAGCAAACTTTTCTTTCACCTCTGTAACTTGGCTTTGAGTTCAATATTAATTGCTTGAATCTCCAACAGCTGTAAGGGATCTACATGAAATGAAATGAAATTAGATTACAGAGTCTCCACAGTTCCTAATGGGCACAAATCCACACCACAAAACTGCTTGTCGTCCAAAATTAATTAGGCATTCTTACTCGTAGAGGCCGCAAGGATGGGTGGTTTCAGAAAAGCTAATATCCCATTAGTACTGCGTATAATAGTCACCATCAGTATTGTAAAGCACAGTAATCCAATAGAAGAGCATTTCACCTTCTGGATGGGAAAACTGATCACCATATTGAGTGCTTTGGGGATTTTTTTGGTCAATATTCAATTAGATTGGCTGTGATAAATGGAGCAAGACATAATGAGAGAACCACAGCTCCAACCAGTTTATTCATACGCCTTAAACACTCAATCTTCTTCCATAGACAGGCAAATTTATAATACCATGATGTACTTGGCTATAACTGATACGTCATTTTTTTAAATTTCATCACCAGTTGAGATAACTGATGTGTGTTGAAATATTTTTTTTAAATGCTTAGTGAAGAAAATAATACATCAAAACTTAAATGAATAAGTACTGGACTAGCAACCCAGAGATTATGGGTGAGAAATTGGAGTAGTGAATCGAAGTAGTGATTATTGCGTGCTCCCAAAGACATTGGCCTGGTGCTCGATTGAAATTAGACCACAGGCCTCATCTATGTAAAACTGGGAACGCTACTTGGGCATCCTGATGCAGCTCGTCAGTAGGCACCTTAGGAATTTCAGGCAGCCTGGGGGGGTAGGGGTGGGGGGGTGGTGAGAACAGATGGCAACAGAGAGGGGGCAAGCACGGGCAGGCAATGGCCTGCAGAATTTGTGTGGGTCCCCCATTTTGGTTCTGGGGGCCACATTACTCCTGCACTCTGTTCTCGCACTGAGTCATAGGAGTGCTGAGGTGCAATTCCAGGAGAGTGGCCTTGACTCCATGGGAGAGCACCTGCTGTCCTCTCTCAGGATGACAGCATACCTGTGCCCGTGGGAGCCACACAGACAGCTGGGCCAGACTACTCCAGCCCATACCAAGATCCTGCAGTCTGTAGCTGGGCCCTCAAGGCCCAGAGCTGCTCGAGGTTGTCCACCACTGCCATCTGAAGAGTCCTCAATGGAAGCTCAGCAGCCTTCCACCTCCCAAGTTGTAGCCACTGGAGGAGCACTAGAATAGGTAAATGAGCACACAAGACAGGCACTATGGGGTTGCACAAGGGTGATTCTTAATTATTCGTGTTAACTATTATAAATATTTAGGGTTGTTGGAGTAATTTTTTGTTCTGGATTTGGTGTTCTTAATATTTGAAGTAAAATGAAGGCAAAATCTGATGGCAGGACTGAAGGAAGGCAATCGGCTGATGGTAGTAAGGATGTGAGAAGTCGCACAAAAACCAGGTTATAGTGCAACAGTTCTATTTGAAATCACAAGCTTTCGGAGCGCTGCTCCTTCGTCAGGTGACGAAGGAGCAGCGCTCCGAAAGCTTGTGATTTCAAATAAAACTGTTGGACTATAACCTGGTGTTGTGCGACTTCTGACATTTGTCCACCCCAGTCCAACACCGGCATCTCCACATCATGGGTAGTAAGGATGGTGGTGATTAGGATTGCAGGACTGTTGGGTGTCTTGGGGATGGGAGGGCTGGTTCATGTGACGTGTTCTTAGATGAGTTGCTTTCTGAGAGCTCTGGCAGCTGGGGGCACTGATGGTTGATGCTGTTTCTGCTCTTCCTCCTCCTCCTCCTCCACTTCTTGCCGCCAAAGATGTGATAAGTGTCGGTCCCTCAGTCTGGTGCAGTTATGAAGCACACAACCACAAATCTGGAAACCCTGTCGAAGCTGTACTGCATAGCTCTCCCAAACGGTCCAGGCAGGGGAAGCGTTGCTTGAGTATGCGGACTGCTTGATGATATTTCTGGTGGCATCATGGCTCCCGCTGTAAACCAGCTCTGCAACTGTGCCTGGGTTCCTCACAGGAGTCATGAGCCATGTCTGGAGGGAATATCCATTGTCACTTAGCACCCAACCTGTGACCTGACGGCTGACCTGATGGAATAAAGGTGGCACAGAGGACTGGCGCAGGATGAAAAGTCATGACTGCTGCCAGGAAACCAGGCAAGACTTGCATGATGCACTGCCTGTGGTCACAAACCAGCTGCGCATTGAGGGAGTTAAATCCTTATCTATTGAGCAAGATGCCGGGATAGAAACATAGAAGATAGGAGCAGGAGTAGGCCATTCGTTCCCCTCGAGCCTGCTCCGCCATTTAATGAGATCATGGCTGATCATCCAAATTCAGTACCCTGTCCCTGCTTTCTCCCCATATCCCTTGATTCCTTTAGCCTTAAGAAATATATCTAACTCCTTCTTGAATATATTTAATGAATTGGCCTCAACTGCCTTCTGTGGTAGAGAATACCATAGGTTCACCACTCTCTGGGTGAAGAAATTCCTCCTCATCTCAGTCCTAAATGGCTTACCCCTTATCCTTGGACTGTGACCCCTGGTTCTGGACTCCACCGCCTTCGGGAACATCCTTCCTGCATCTAGTCTGTCTAGTCCTGTTAGAATTTTATAAGTTTCAATGAGATCCCCTCTCATTCTTCTAAACTCTAGCGAATACAAGCCCAATCATCCCAATCTCTCTTCATACGTCATTCCTGCCATCCCAGGTATCAGTCTGGTGAATCTTTGCTGCACTCCCTCCATGGTAAGAACATCCTTCCTCAGATAAGGCGACCAAAACTGCACACAATACTCAAGGTGTGGTCTCACCAAGGCCCTGTACAACTGCAGCAAGACATCCTTGCTCCTGTACTCGAAGCCTCTCGCTATGAAGGCCAACATACCATTTGCCTTCTTAACCACCTGCTGCACCTGCATGCTTACCTTCAACGACTGGTGCACAAGGACTCCCAGATCTCTTTGCACTTCCCCTTTTCCCAATCTATTGCCATTCAGATTATAATCTGCCTTCCTGTTTTTGCCACCAAAGTGGATAACCTCGCATTTATCCACATTATACTGCATCTGCCATGCATCTGCCCAATCACCCAACTTGTCCAAATCATACTGGAGTTTCTCTGCATCCTCCTCACAACACACACGCCCACCCAGCTTTGTGTCATCTGCAAACTTGGAGATAGTACATCTAGTTCCCTCGTCTAGATCATTAATATATATTGTGAATAACTGGGGTCCTAGCACCGATCGCTGCAGTACCCCACTAGTCGCTGCCTGCCACTCGGAAAAAGACCCGTTTATTCCAACTCTTTGCTTCCTGTCTGCCAACCAGTTCTCTATCCAAGTCAGTACCTTACCCCCAATCCCATGTGCTTTAACTTTGCACACTAATCTCTTATGCGGGACCTTATCGAAAGCCTTCTGAAAGTCCAAATACACCACATCCACTGGTTCTCCCTTATCTATTCTACCAGTTACATCCTCAAAAAATTCCAGTAGATTAGTCAAGCATGATTTACCTTTTGTAAATCCATGTTGACTTTGTCCGATCCTGTCACTGTTTTCCAAGTGCTCTGCTATTACATCTTTTATAATGGACTCTAGCAGTTTCCCCACTACCGATGTCAGGCTTACCGGTCTATAATTCCCCGTTTTCTCTCTCCCACCTTTTTTAAATAGTGGGGTTACATTAGCTACCCTCCAATCCATGGGAACTGTTCCAGAGTCTATAGAAATTTGGAAGATGACCAGCAATGCATCTACTATGTCTAGGGCCACTTCCTTAAGTACCCTAGGATGTAGATTATCAGGCCCTGGGGATTTATCGGCCTTCAATCCCATCAATTTCCCTAACATGGTGATAGGGAGCACACAAGGCAATGTGAGTGCAGTCTTTGGCACCATGGACCCTGGTGAAGCTTGCAATGTGGGTGAAGCCTAGTGCTCTCTCGTTCTGCTTCGCTCTGTCTATTGGCAAAGTGATTTACATGTTCCTCCTAGCATAGAGAGCCTCGGTGACCTCCCTGATACAGCAGTGGACAACAAACTGGGAGGTGTCGCTGATGTCACCTGCTGCAGCTTGGAAGGAGCCTTTTGCATAAAAGTTAAGGGCCACGGGGACCTTGACAGCCACAGGCAGTGCTGCCCATGCCTTGGTTTGAGGCTCCAGTTATGGCTTTAGCAGGTGACGTATTTCAGTGATAGACGTCTTGGTTAAGCGCAGATGCCTCAAACATTGCTCCTCAATGAAGTTGAGGTAGGAGAAGTTCTCCCCAAAGACCCACAGTGGGTATGACCTCCTCCCTCTTCTCCCAGCTGTTCCTGCTCGCTCCTGTCTTCTTCACTACCCTCTTCGTCCTTCAGCCCCAAAGATGTACCAGACCACCCATTACTGCAGTAAAACTGTTTTCAAAGCCAACAGTCCAACACAGTAGAAAGTCAGAATTCAGTTGTTGAATGGAGAAAATAGCCAAAAAAAAAGGCCCAGCAGAAAACCAGCAGCCTAAGAAGACAAACCAGCAACTAACCTGTGTGAAGTGGATGAGCCCTTTAAACAGCGATCCTGCAGGGTCCTTGTTGCGTGTTAGCGCCATGACTTGCTGGGCGAGTTTATTATCCAGTGAGTCAGGCGCTAGGGCAGCCCAATTTCACAAAAGGGTCCCACAACAAACGTAGGACCCTTATTTAAATATTATATTGAGCATTTTACATGCTTCCAGCATGCACCTTGGATGCCTACGGAAGGGCCCGATTCAATATGGTGGGTGGCGCACATTCAGCACTGAGTGCGCTATAACAGACCCTTGGGTCCCCGTTTTACCAAATTTAAAGGCCATGAGCTTCAGTTGCACAAGCTATTCATTATGTTCTCTATAATCAACTTTCGCAGGGTATCACTGAGCTGGATGTCATCTGTGAGAAAGCATATGTGTACAGAAACCACTCTCCTTTCATAGTTTTACAATAGCACTCAGAGGCACTTGCATTCAAATTTGAACTACTTTTTTCAGACTTGACCCTGTGCCGGCCATGGCTTAGTGGTAGCACCGTCGCCTCTGGAGTCAGAAGGTTGTGGGTTCAAGTCCCACTCCAGAGATTTTAGTACATAATCTAGGCTGGCATTCCCAATGCAGTTTCGGATGAGAAGTTAAACCAAGGCCTTGTCTGCCCTCTCAGGTGGACGTAAAAGATCCCACAGCACTATTCAAAGAAGAGCAGGGGAGTCCTGGCCAATATTTATCCCTCAACCAACATCACTAAAACAGATGATCTTGACATTATCTCATTGCTGTTTGTGGGACCTTGCTGTGCACAAATTGGCTGCCGCGTTTCCTACATTACAACAGTGACTACACTTGAAAAGTACTTCATTGCCTGTAAAGTGCTTTGGGACGTCCTGAAGTCGTGAAAGGTGCTATATAACTGCAAGTCGTTCTTTCGATATCCGACTCCAGGAGTTTGGGTGCCATTATAAGCCGTTACACCAAAGCTGAAGCATTTTTTAATCACACTCCCTGCTCACCTACTGATGTCCTTGAACGATAACTAACGGTAGCTGAGTGTTTGAATGAAATGCTCTCGGGCTTCCACCAATGCAACTCTAAATCATCTGCTAGGATATGAGTGAGAGTGGCTCAGTGATGGTGTTCCCTCGTTTGAAGTCCTCTTGTGGGTAGGTGTATAATCTCTGATTAGACGTGAAAGAATCAAAAGTTGAGAGAATGGAGAGTAAAAGAGAACAGAACATATGTGCATAAGGGAGAGAATCGGGTAGTGCTCGTAGCCCTCTATCCTGAGAAGAGGTGATATTTTCTCCATAGTTTTGGCAGATGTTTGGGTGGGGGGGTGTGGGGGGAGGCGCAGCAGTTGGGCAGAACTTTTAGCCAACAGGTGGGACAGATTAAAATTTGCCTCACAGCAAAACGTAACCTTTTGTCCATCACAGAAAGGTTGGAAAGCAGCCATAACTTTTGGTAGAAATTTGCTCCCTCCTTTGCTTGCGCAGTTTTCACTGGGTGTATTTTTCCTGTGCATCTGAATTTAATATAGCCGAATGATTCTACCACTCTGCTGTGTTTTAAACTGGGACTGCTTGATTGCTGCATCTCACGCATTATGTGCTGTTAGTTGGTGCGCATCTTGTCAGCGAGGACAGTTATTACAGTGGCATACTGCTGGAATTTGGGACTGTTTGTTTGAAATTGGCCTCTATTGACTTTTCTCTGTTAAAAAATAGTTGGATGGAGTGTCACTGTTTATGTACAAATGTTTCGCCAAGCTTCGCTGTGCTGAGCTACTGCTCTGTAGTGTGCAAGGATTTTCTCAGCTAGTAGAGCAGCTATCAAATAACTTCCTGTCTTTGCGCACATTTTGGCCCAGATTGTGCTGGAGCGGGACATCACGTTAGTTAGAATTTTGCCCTCACCCTTCATCTCTAATTTTTTTACCCTGTAAGTTGCTGGAAGTGCAAGCTGGTAACGGGGCACCTGGGACCTTAGGTGAATGACGGGACTGACAGAGAAAGAAACAGACAAACAATGGAGAAGGAAATAGGGTGAATTAGAGTCAAATCAGGTACAGAAAGCGAAATAAAGAGATGGAAAGAAAGATTGGATTACGAGAGATAGAGAGAGAGAAAAGAGACAGAAAGGAAAAGTCAGAAGAAATTTAAAATTTAAAATTCTATAAATCTCTAATGACAATTTACTACATGTAGGAATGAGAGTCCACATTTTCAAATGTTCCATTTCTGGACCAGAGAGGTTGAGGGGAATTTCAGGAACATAAATTTCCTCATTAAAAAGGTACTTGTGCAGTTAATTTACAGCACTATCTTTCGGCGGTGAGTTTAATTGGTAATTAATGCGCAAATGCAGCAATAGATTAAAACTCACGGGGAAGTTGAGGGCGAGCTGCCGCTTTCGCGAGTCTAACGACGGAGCAAATCATCCAGCAAATTGCAGCAATTCGTAATTCACGGGGTATCTCTTCCTTGCCACAAGTTGTAGACGATTTACACATTAATAACGGCGACACCATTAAACTCGCCGTTATTTTGGTAGCAAAATCTGGGCCATACTTTATTTCTGGCTGATATGATGACTCCTGTTGCACAGTGAAAATTGAGTTAAAGGGGGCATTGCCATTTTGATGTGTCCTTCATTTTCTGCAATGCATGCTAGGGGGACGCAATTTTGCTCCAACAAGATTGTATTTGCTGTTATTTAGGAACTGGTCAGATTTTCTTGAAGTCTCCTGCTCGTTACCTACATTGAGAATTCTCTTTTCCTGCCCATTCCCTGCTCAGGGCATTGCATCCATTTCAAATTCCTCCTTGCAACCATCTGCCATATCCAATCATTGGTCAATGATGTTGAGAAGTCCCATCCCGTCCATTGCTTCCTCAGCTTCGTAAGTTTGAGCAAGTGGGAGCACGGCAGCATTGACAGACACAAGCATTAGGGAGCAGCACAAGGCGGGCACCGATTCCAAAAGATAGGCACTAAGGGGGAGGGTTTGTGGAATCTCATTATAATTGTAGCTTGTCAGCTCAAAATAAAATGGGCATGATCATTTTCTCTAATCTACATTGATGTTATTAGTACATGAAAAACAACAGGCCCACTGACAAGTAATTGGCTGAGGGTTCTACAATAAACACAAACATAACCAAAGGTTGAACCTTATTTTGAGAACCATTAACTGAAGAGGCCCTGTCTTCATTGAAAGTATTTGGTAAACCTTTGTTCTCCAATATGCTCACAACACAACAATGTTCTATATACTATCAATATGCATCATTTTACAAATAACCCTTGACATTAAATTAACCCTTTACCTCTCACTCTTTTATTGTCCGCATGCAAAATTTGTGAAGTAGTGCCTCTTCATGAGATAAATTGAAAGTCTTGCATTATGTACAAAATTTACATCACCTCCATTTTTAAATGTCTGTAAACTGCTGATGGCTTAGGGGGTACATGTAGTGCTATTCAGGCAAATAGAAAGGAAGACTTGCATTTATATAGAGCCTTTCCAAAGCCCAGGATGTCCCAAAGTGCTTTGCAGCCAATTAAGTACTTTTGAAGTGTAGTCACTGTTGTAATGTAGGAAACGTGGCAGCCAATTTGCGCACAGCAAGCTCCCCCAAACAGCAATGTAATGATGTCCAGATAATCTGTTTTTGTTATGTTGATTAAGGATAAATACTGACCAGGACACCGGGAATAACTCCCCTGCACTTCTTCAAAATAGTGCCATGGGATCTTTTACGTCCACCTGATAAAGCAGACGGGGCCTCCAACAATGCTGCACTCCCTCAGCACTGCACTGGAGTGTCAGCCTAGATTTTTGTGCTCAAATCTCATGGAGTGTGACTTGAACCCACAACCTTCTGACTCAGAGGCAGAGAGTACTACCCACTGAGCCACAGCTGACACTAAAGAGCAATTTACTACCTGCAGGAATGAGACATACAGTTTCAACTGTTCAGTTTCTGGGCCTCTGAGGTTGAGTGGCATTACAGGAACACAATTCTTCTCATGCTGTTAAGTACCAGCCCTAACTTTCTGCGACAAGTATAATTCATTTTAACAGTGCAAATGCAGCAATATGTTGAAACTCATGGGAAGGTTGACGGCAAAATCCGTTTTTTGCAAGGCTAATGGCGGAGCAGCGCAAATCGTCCAGCAACTTGTGGTGATTTGCAACTCATGGGGTATCTCTTCCTCGCCAAAAATTGCTGGATGATTTACACATTACTAACAGCATACGCATTAATCTCGCCCTTATTTTGCCAGCAAATTGTGACCCATTAACTTTCTGCAAATTGTTACAGTGAGAAGATAGAAAGTCTTGGACTGAAATTGTGCTGTGTGATGTCTCGCTGAAGTTGCTTTTTGCTATTTTAATGAAGATATCCAGCCATTCAATTTATATGTAGGTTAGTGTCATAGTTGAAATAATGGTCAAGGGAATTTCATACGAACATTTAGTACATTTGTGATTAATATCACACAGCATGATTTCAATGCAATGTGTCATGAGAAAAGGAGAGGGCTTGAAGAACCTTTTCTTTTTCCAAGTATTCTTGCACTGTTCTTTAAAGACCATTTGGCCCATCAAGTCTGCTCCCTCCAAGGACCATGTGTAATCTGTCCTACAATGGACTCCACTCAACTTGTTTTTAATTTCCTGAGGGGAAGTTCTGTGAAATTTCTCCCTGACCCCAAAGCATATTTTGAGCGAAGCTCCAGATTATCTGTCTAACCGTCCAACCATCATTATTCAATCTTGGGCAGTTGCTTTAAATGGATGACATTTCTTTGGTCCCGGCGACACCCCACAGGAACCATTTTAAAATAAACATTAAGCTATCTACAATATAAAGAAGAACAAATGTCTGGCAGTGAGTTCAAGGCAAGGGTTTGCGAATGTTCAGAAACCGCTTGGGCTTGGCTCACGTAGTTTATTATATCATTGGAAACAAATTAAATCATTACTTTGTACTGTGCCAGTTATTTGTTGTTCTGTATATCTGTCTATATTATAATTGTTATATATTCAGTGTTGTCACTGGAATTTCCATGAAACATAATGGTGGGTACGTGAAAGTCTTGTATTATGCCCACTTGAACTGAAGCCATAATTCTAAATTTTGTCCTCCAAACTTGGCTTGTGCCAGAAGAGAGGATTTTGAGCTACATAAGACTAGGGTGAAGGAGACAGCCCAACCTAGAAAAAGCTGACCAACAGCTTCAAAATAGCTGATGCGGCCCTAAAAAACACAGACGACTCAAAAACACAAAACGCTGGAAAAACTCAGCAGGCCAGGCAACATCCGTGGAGAGAGAAACAGAGTTAACGTTTCAGGTCGAAACCCTTCGTCAGAACTGAGAAAAAAGCAGGAAATGAAACAGATAAAAAAGCTGGGGGGAGGCTGTTTCATTTCCTGCTTTTTTCTCAGTTCTGACGAAGGGTTTCGACCTGAAACGTTAACTCTGTTTCTCTCTCCACAGATGTTGCCTGGCCTGGTGAGTTTTTCCAGCGTTTTCTGTTGTTGTTTCAATTTTCCAGCATCCGCAGTATTTTGCTATCGACTCAAAAACACCCTTGACTATAAGCTACAACATGTTAAAATGAGTAAGAGTTAATTGGGTCATGGGCTTCTTGTAACTTAATCTGTTAGTGTACCAAACATTGCTTTGCATTTGGAGTAGGTGGAAAATAATGAATATATTTAAAAGCCTGAGAGGGGATTAGAGTGTTGAAAGCAGAAGGTTTATCCCCCAACCCTGAAAACTTAGATTTTTGAGACTTTCTTGATGCAATTCCTTTCATTTTGGAATTTACAATGGATCAGCTAATCTATTGTCCCACTCCCTTTGGAACCACCAATTCTCCTAGATAGGTATGGCATTATTGTGTGTAAATATTAATTAAAAAGATATTTTAAATATTAAAAAGTGATAAATTTAATCTAGCTATTAAATTTTGATGGTTTTAAAAATTGCTCCTCTGACAAATGAGGAATTCAAAATATATGCATCTGATCTATTGCAGTCTTCCAAATAGTTATGTTGCAATTTGCAGGCAGTTTAATTAAACACTGATATTTTCTAAAATATCAAGTTAGCCTAAAAGTTAAAAAGAACAAATTAGTTCCCTTCAATATAAGCAATTTAAAAATGATATATGTAACTCGTGCTCTCTTTCCAAATTTTTTGTTGCAACCAGTCCAATTATAATATCAAATTTTAGGTTTCTTTACTGAAAGGAACAGACAGATGGAGTATGCATTTGGGGACTCTCCTTCCTCTCCCCACTGCCCTTTCTGTGCTCGGTGACCAGGAAGTGGTTGCACCTGGTGGAGAGAGAGTGGGAGGTGTTTTCCTGCAGCTCCAGGACAGGAGCATACAAGCAGAATTCCCCCCTTCCTATCCTCACTGCTTTGTCTATGCTGATAGCCCAAGGAGTAGGTATCTCTTTTCTGTTACTTTTACTGGTCCCCATTAGTGAGAAGTAGCTCATGCTGCCCACTAGTGCCTGAGGAGTGCCTCCTGCACTGGCAATCTGCAACTAGGTGGCACAGGGATTGCCAACCATGCACTCCACCCCCTCCTGCCATCTCAAACACCTGAGTTCAAATCCTACCATGGCAGTTTGAGAATTTGATTTTAGGTTTTTTTTAATTCTGGAAATAAATAGCTGCTATCGAAAAAAGTGACCACGAAGCTATCGAATTGTTATAAAAACCCAACTGCTTCACTGATGTCCTTTAGATGAGGACACCTACTGACCTTACCTGCTCTTGCCTATATGTGACTCCAGTACTGAAAGCAGAGGCAGGTGCTTGTTACAGCAATGGTGAGCTGTCAGGCGTGACTTATAATGTTGGTTCTGCACCAAACTCTCTTTCGCGGAGATCAGTTCCGTGTAGAAATGTATTGGTGTCCAAATGTAGGGTTAAATCTTGATGTTACAGAACGGTCAATGTAACAGTTGGCTGTGTTGGACCTGACGACATTTATCCAGGAGTGCTTGGGGAAATGGTGGATAGGGTCCGAGTGTTAGGATTATTTACTTTGGAGAAGTGTAGGCTTACGATTGAGGGGATATGATTTGAAGCTTTTTAAAACAATTGGATAAAGTCCAATCTGATGGGTTCTTTGAAATGGAAAGGGATTTTCAGACTAGAGGTTCAGAAAACAGTATTGCTAGATGCCAGAAAATATTCTTTTTCCAAAAAGGTTTCGCCCACCAGAACAAACTGCCAAGACATGTGGTGTGTATAGAGTCAGTACAGTCTGTTAAAAGGGAAATTGACAAGTTCTTGGGAAGAAGAGGGACATTTCCATTTCTACAGAGAAAGTGGTTAATCACTGGAGATGTGATGAGTCCTGGGCAACCACAGGCCACTGGAACTTGTTTGATTACCTTAGGGAGTTGGAAAGGAATTTTCCAGAGATTTTCATGCATTGGCCAGTTTTTTTTCCTTTTCTTTTGCCTCTGCCCGGAGACAGCATAACTAGGTGGTGGACAGTCACTATGCGAGATTGCACTGTCACAGTTGGTGGACTTTTCTCATCCTTGTTTGCTTATGTTCCCAGTGGTCAGTGCAAAGCTGAAGTAGTACAAGATTATCTCCTGAAAGTGCACTTGTATCACTTGTTTACATTCAATTTGGGCACTTTTGCAACTCCAGACACACCAAACATTTTCAGGTCAACATGAAGCCAAAATCATTTTGAAAACCCACGATGTGTTGGCTGATTGGCCTCTACTAAGGTCTACACGCTCAAAGGAAAAGGACACGCTATTGCCTCTTAGAACCATTTGACCTGGAGCATGAACTGAAAGAACAATCTTCTTATAAACAAAACAATCTAGCAGACAGCCATAGGAGTACTTAACATCCCTCACATGTGTAGAATGTGTCTTCCTCCCCCTCTTTCATTCAATAAACATGAGAGCGAATGAAGACAGCATGCTTTGAATGGCATGTCACCCTTGA